>LRSR01007600.1:0-14513 GCA_001579985.1 Hypsibius dujardini
GACGTGGTTCTCGTCCCGGCCTGCGATGTACTTGGCGTCGCAGAGGAAGCGGCTCTGCGAGTCTTTTTTGCCGCTTTGCAGGTTGTAGTTGACAAGAGACAGCTTGCCCGACACGCCCAGGACCACCATTTGGATGCTCTTGGTGTTGAGGGCACACGCCAAGACCTTCTTCACGCCGGCACTGATGCGGAGCTTCTTCGGGGATTTCTGGATGCATTCGGGCACCTTCCCAGACGGACTGCTGCCTTGCGGTTTGAAGAGCACTAAGTCACTCTTCTTCATGTGCCGTGGTGTTTCTTCCACCACGACGGCAACTCGGCTAGTCGATTCAGCAGTTTCCGTCGGTGAGAAGAGAACGAATGCGTGTTCTTCCGACAGCTGTTACCAATTAAAGTAATTATTTAACGTTCATTTATTTAAAAAGTTTCTCGGAAAACTTTGCGGTGAATCTAAAACTATTTATATATTTTATTTTATATCATATTAAGACTAAATACGATATTTAAAGAAGAAAGTCTACACAATATTGAGGTTTCACCTTGGTAATCTTCCCAATGACCGGAGTCCGTCCACCCTCGTCCGAAATGATGACATCTTTCGGGGTCCAGGATTCAATGATGAACTGGCCGTCTGACTCAGACTCGGACGCGCGTTTCCCGCTGGCCTGATGCGCCTCCACCGGCGGAGTATCGGGAACGAGGACGGTCGACTTGGTATCGGGCGCCTCTCGAGTGAGCGGCGAACCGGTCTTCGGGTCCAACAGTTTGAAGCGAGCCACGCTGGAAAGGTCCCACATGTTGTCCATCAGTTCGCCGCACTGCAGCTCACCCCAGGCGTTGACGCGGAAGCCGATCGCACCCGGCTGGTACACGGCGGCATTCCGATAGACAACCTGTAATAGATACGAAATTATACATATTGTCTGATCTGCCTCTCTTCTGATCCACGCACACTTGATCCGACGTGAAACTCCGCTCCGGAAGGTGCGGGTTTCGACTTTTTGGACTTGGTCCTAGACTTCTCCCACAGCCGATGGCGATATCCCAACGGCATTATCCCCCACCAGTAGAGGTATCCACACTCCACGCGGATGCATGAGTACAGCAGACACACATTGACGTCCAGAATTTTCTCGTTCTGCAGCTCGGGAAAGGAGATGGCCGGGTGTTCCAGCTTCTTAGCCAAGACGTCGACCGTGTCGTCCATCAGCGTTGCCAACTAAGAAAATCACCTTTGTGATTAATGCATAAACCATTCAGACAGTCGGCTCTACCTTTCCTGATGCGGTGAGGAACGAAGCACGGATGCTGCAGGCGGCCATAGCCATCACTTTTTCGTTCAAGAGCTTCAAGGCGGCAGACTTCGGATGAAAGACGGTCGGGTTCTAAATAAGAAAGGAAAAAATGAAGTGATGCACAACAGAACGTCCCGTGCGTCTGCATGCCTACCAATTCATCGGCAAAAGCGAACTCGCTGTCCCAACGCCATTGATGTAGTTGTCCGCTCTCGCTGACACAAATGAGCTCCGATGTCAAAGCCCCGATTGATATGAACTTCGGCACCTGTGTATCGACCTGCGAATGAAGAACTCGATATGGAATAGTCAAGCAATTGC
This sequence comes from Hypsibius dujardini, assembly GCA_001579985.1. Lineage (NCBI taxonomy): Eukaryota > Metazoa > Tardigrada > Eutardigrada > Parachela > Hypsibiidae > Hypsibius > Hypsibius dujardini. The sequence continues at coordinate 1,616 of LRSR01007600.1, forward strand.
ATGAAAACAGTAATAGATCTACAAAGGATGCAGGGAAGAACGTCCGTTCACAACAGCAGCCGTCGTACCCGCTCGGAAAACTTGAAACTTTCCACAGTGTCCTGAAAGGTGAACGCCGCACTGGAATGCAGCCCCATCCAGCTTGTCGTTGCTGGCCGACCGTCACGCTGATCTTTCGAGCCAGGCTTGGTGGTGCTCCAACTGACACCGCGACCTGCTCCGTGACGGTGACCGCCGCCTGATTCATGGACGAAATCGCTGGCCGCCGGATTATGGATGGCGTCCTCCATGAGATTAATCAACATTTCATCTGAAAGCAATCCATCAAAGCACAGTGCGCTAGAGTTCTCACATGTGAAGAGCTTAAAACACTGCACTTACTTTCATTAGCCATCTCGTCCACCTCGCTCGCATCGTCATCATCCCGACTGAGCAGATTGTTCACGGCCATATTCACATCCAGATTCTACAATGAGAAGCAAAGATTGCATTTACAATCTGGCAGTTCCTCTGTTTGCAGTTCCTCTAGTGATTACTAACCACGCGCAACAGCTCTCGAACGACCGCTCGTCGCGACTTTCCCTGCAGCACCGTCTGCACCTGGTTGACCAGCTCTTCCGGCACGGAAGTGGCGGTCGCCGTGGCGGCCACAGCACGACGCAGCGTCGCGGCCACCTCCCCGGCCTGGGTCCGGTGGAGGGTTGGAACGCCGCTGCCGGTCGGAGGAGCCGCCGCCGCCGCCGCCGCCACCGGGGGAGGAGCCGCAGCTGAAGTGGGAATCAGCGGATTGGGTCGCATGCGATTGGTGATGACATGAGGCGCAGCGGGTGCCGTGCCGCCGACCGCCGCCGTGCTGGCCGCCATGGCGAATATTCGCCGGGGTGCACTGCCGGAACGTCGCGCGGTGGGCAGCGGGATGGCGGATGCGGCACCGGTCGAGAGCAGAGACGATGTACGGCTACTACCGCTGCCGCTGGATGCTGCACGAGCCCCAGCACGACGCATTTGGATCATCGCTTCGCTAGTGTGGTGTGCGAGTGCGGCCTGCGCGGTCAAGCCGCGGGAACTAGTGAGAAGGACGTCGTCGGGATCAACGTGAGATTTTTTAGTTGGTGGCCTGTAAAAGGGGAAGAATATTATCAAGTTGCTGACCGACACCAAACTAAAGAGGTACAAAGGCAAAAAATATCATTAAAAGAGTCGCAGCTGAAAAGGGGTTTAGGCTCCAACACCAAGGTTGCGAGGGCCTCTCGAGATGAACTGAAACTCTTATTTGTAACTCACTCTTGCCCGACACGTGCTTTGAAAGCCGCGTGTTCCACGGCTTCACTTCCCAACTTGTCGGGTTCCACGGTGTAGGCGAGACGATGAACGGTCCCATCCTGCAACAGCGAAAATATGCCGGTAAACATCCCATCCAATCAATCAATCAACCGACCAATCAATCAATCAACAGACCAACTAATCAATCAACCAATCAATCAAACTCATTGCTAGAGCACGCAAATTTGCAATGTAATCGATGTAACAATCATATGAAAACATCCTGTCCCGATCAGTTTATATTTCTTCAGTACGTGATTTTCTCTGAAATAAAACCGCTTCTTATGAAAAATCGACGATCCGACAACGAGTAAGGTATCCCTGAACTCCAGCGACAGAGATAAGACGACCTGTTCAGCCACAGACGTCTTTGACTTCTGACTTACAAATCAATCCAAACTCACAGAATTTTTTGTATCGCCCAAATTATCGATTCAAACAAATTCAGTCTACAAAACAACAGCAAAAACAATTCACCCATTGCCACCTACATCAAGAAGAAAGGCCAAATGCTGAGGCCCGACGACAACCTCCTTGATGCCACGCTGATTGAGCTCGTGTAGGACCGGAAAGTGATCCTCCTGTGTATTCAACTCCGTGATCGCTTCTTCCAATCTGTGACAGCAACGGGGCAAAAATTATAACAACAAAAAACAGTAATAGTATTGTCAACGGCGACGTCGTAATATCGCAGTCAAAAAATGATTCCATTTTTTCCACTTTTCCTCTTACCTTTGGTTGATCAAGTCGGGAGGCGCTGGCAGCCCGTGGATGAAGAATTGGAGCGACGTCGCCATTTTGGAGTGCCCCGATGCCGATGATGAAGAGGGTTCAACCATCCACTGTCAGATTCGGTCGAGTGAAGTGGAAAAACTTCTCAGAGTTGTTGAAGATGGGAAAGACTGAATTGGATTGGAAGATTGGTTGCTCAAGTCCTAAAACGGTTTAGAAGTGGATAGCTCTCACTGGGAGGGCAAAACAATTACAGAAACACGCAACCATGGTCTGAAAATATAGATTCCGCCGGATGAACTTCAAAATAGTTCGTGTGAAAATTCGAAAGTGATGTGTGTGGCTCTTCGTTTTGCCTTCGCTGCATGAGAGTGCGCGAGTGAGAAAAAAACAATCGGCGTGTTCCATCTATACCACTTCACGTTCCATTATCTGTCTACTTGTTCGATTGTATAGCGATGGTGTTCAGACTCATTTCAAAACACCGTTCCTGAGGTAGACAAGACCAATAATCACATATTAGTGGAGTTATTCCATCGGGCAGTGGTCTCTCCTCCTCGGAGTTTGTTTTTACTCCTCAAACCACTTTTACTCTTCCAATTTTAATGATTTTTGTATTGTACTGCTTCCCAGATTGACCAGCAGGAGACCATGTACGCGGCGCTGTTAAATGCCGTCCAGGAGAACAAGTATTCCACTGCGCCGGATGGAAGGAAGGCCAGCGACGTTGCTTTTCTGCTGTAAACTCAAGCGTGTACCACATTATCGCAGCAGATTTTGTAGCGCAGTTAGGGAAACTGGACCACTCTGTAACGGTAGTGCAGTCAGTGGCGTGTGTTTGACCGCAAAAAAATTAATATTAAGAGTCCAGCGAGGCATTAACCCGCATCTTAGACCGCGAAGCAGAATTAGTTGCCAATTTATCAACTTTCGCGGCTCCGTTGCCAAAACATCAATAACGAACCGTTGATTTGCTTCCAGGACATCACTGGACGACCACCAGTTCAATTGCCTTTTCCGTGACGCGTGGATGAAAGTGGAGAAGGACCGTTGCGACAATGTGGAAGCAGTAGATGGGCCACGATGCTCAACCGGTCAGCTCAATGCCTCGTAACCGTCAAAGGTACGAGGAGATCCTGGCTCCTCTAGCAGATGAATGAATCTATTACCGGTTATGTTAATAGATGATGTTTACGTGTGTTGCAGCTGGCCCGCGTGGAACGAGTGCGCAAGAGAAGGCGCACCAATTGACCGAACCAATACAGACGAGAAGTCGGCATAGTGAAGAGGCTCGGCCGGCAGTTGTGCTCCGTATGTCGGTAGTCGGTAGTCGTCGTAAGTAAAGTCGGTATGTCGGTAGTCGGTAGTCGGTAGTCGTCGTAAGTAAAGTAAGCACCTCCAAGCCAATTGGTGCAAGTTTGAAAGAGTTGGGATTGCCACTACCAAGGTACGGTTCTTTTCCCGAGAAAGTTGTTCTTCAGTTGCAAACATTACGCGCTCCCAGTCGGGATCGACCCTCACGGCACCGAACCCACTCCAAGGAGCCAGAAGCGGAAGCGGAAGCTCCAAATGCGCCAGATTACGATAATCACTGCTGTGACTTCTACATGACTGTGATTACTATATTACGACCAGTGTAAAGAATTACGAGTACAACTCGGATCCAGAGCAATTACAAAATCCATAAGGAGCAACAGTAATTTGCTTGTCTCGCCTACATGTAGAAATGAACGAACCGAAAAAGACATGAAGACTACACTTATAAAAGCCATCATCACAAGTAGAGAGAAAATGATGTCGTCAGATATTTCATTTAACATTAATGGCGGCACCCAGTAAGTTGGCCTCCTTCAATGATGCTGTCTCATCGGACAACGGCTTCAACGGGAACCCGGCCAGCATCTGGAAGGCGTGCGAAGAGAGTTCCGGACGGGCCAGCTGAATGTATCGCCGCACATCGGCCACGGTGTGGGCCTCATTGAACCGGTTGACCAGACGCGATCCATCCGGCAGGCGAATCTGAATGTTGGTGACGGGCTGCGCAGCGTCCACCGTAACCGCGTTTCGGGCCTTCTCCTCGGCGTTCTTCTTCTCAGTCTCGGACGATGCCGGTAGCGACGATGCGGACGGCTTCATCACAACCGCGGGTGTAGGGCTAAACAAAAACCACAACAGCAACTAACATTTCGCCAACATTAACGAATTACAAAACGGAAATACTGATCAGTCAATCGGTGGTAGAATGTACCAAAATCGGTCATGCATACCTTCCAAGCATATGACCAGTGCCGCCAAAGAAGGTCGGCTGCTGCTTCGGCACTTCGTAATCCTGATTACGATTGTCCACCATATCCACGCCTAATTCCCGTCCACGGGCCTGATCGGCGAGTTCCCGCGGCACTTCACCCCGCTTCATGCTGCGAAGAAAGTCCTGATTGACGGGATCGTCAAATTCCCGCAGTGGTCCGTTGTCCACCGTGAAACCATTTCGATACATCCGCAGAATGATGGTGACTTTGTCCAGCTTCCCCGCTGCCGGCCCAGCCGCTGGAGTGGATGCCGATGTCCCGCTGGGAGCCGCGGACCCGGAAGAATCACCCAACCGCGAGCCCGCTCCTCCGAATGGTCGCGCCGCACCGTGTCCGCGCTGCGCCTGGGGCTCCTCCACCTCCTTCGCGCCCTGAGCGCGGGCCGACTGAAACACGTTTTTGATGATGCGCTCGGGATTGGGCTTCTTTCCTGGTCCGATGACTTCTTGTCCGGAGCCGACGTAGAGCTTCTGCTCATCATCGGAGTTATGCTCTTCATCGCTGCTTTCGTCCTCGTGCTGCGCCTGGAGCTTGCGAATGCTGGACATGGTGGCGATGCGTGCGGAACTGGAAGGCGGATTGACTGGAATCGGCGCCACCTTCAGGAGATCAAAAGAATTAAAGAATGCGGTTGCTAACAAACTTCCAGTGAACGAATTGAAATAGCAAAGAAAATAACCAATTAACAGCACACCACACCTTTGCCAGATGCATTAAATCGTCAAATATCTCACGAACGAAAAGTACCAATCTCCACAAAACATTGTTTATTTTAGCCGTTTAAATGATCTGAATTAACTTTATTCTTACGGAAAATAAAGTTCTAGAAGTCGCTAAAAGAACATCTTTCCCTGTGCAAATAGCGTTCACTTAGTTAATCAATGGATCGTGAACACTCACATTGTCAAGTTGTTTTACGACCACTACATACGCTGATTGATTGAAACACTGATCTTGATTTGATCTTACAGCACAAACAACTGGTCGCTTGATTGATTTTTCAGCATCGTCTAGAGCCTAGCAGATTAACAGTTCTTCACAGTTCACACATCATGACACCAGGCTGATTTCACCAAGATACCAACATCTTTCAGCAAATGAAACTCGATCCTTCTCCTTTACGCTACTTATCAATCGCCAATCATGTAAAGCCAAAATTAAGGCAGTCGGAAAGTGTCTCAACCATGGTACCAATCGCTCGATTGATTGAACAAACTCTAAATGGAATCTCTCAACTACAACGAGCTGCCAATTTCTCGACAACTGTCTAACTGTCAAACGCTCGCCTCGCTTTGAACCAGAGAAAAATAACTGGTGAAAAAAAGCTGCAACTGCGGGAGGCAAAAATGCGGTACCTGTTTGGGCGCTGACGGTGCAGTGGGGAAGTTTCCGGGATTTCGCTGACCCACGACAGGCGGATACGGATTCTGCTGCGGAGCCCCTCCATGGTGCTGCTGCGGAGCCCCACCATGGTGCTGCTGCTGCCGCACGTCCTGTGGATGGTCTTCCATCATATCCATGTCCACATCGTGTCCAGCCCCAGCACCCGATTCAAAATACGTCTCCAAAGCAGGTCCAATGTCCCAGTTGGACGATTCCAGGTAGAATTTCGCGCGGTCCGCGTCGCTCCCGGTCATGTTGATGAACTGCGAGACCATTTCGTCGTGATCGGCCATGGTCGGGAGAGTAATAGTACTGCTGGGAGGCCAAGGGAAAAAGCAAAATACTGATCAAAACAAATGGTGACTCTTCGTCATTCCACTTCCCCTCCACGTTTCAAGCGCCTTCGTACCTAATTTGCTCCTTCGTGAGTTGCCAGGGATTACGTGGTGCTTTTTCCCGAAATGGAGACTATTTCCAACTGAAATTCGGTCTGAAATTTGTGAAAAACGAACGGCACTGCTGTTTTCGGTTCTGCGAAGAACTATTCTGCGCCAATGACACAGCATGGTGGGCGTAAATTACGCCCTGCTGGATCGGAATTCCTGCCCATTTCAACCACTTGATCGGCGTTCGATTGATTATTGATTTCGTCTTTCAAAGGGCCACGCTCCGAAACTGGGGCAGATCAGATTTCTGTCTCCCCAACGCAGGGTTAAATTACTGTAATATGACAGTTCTGCGTTAGCCTTATGGGACAATTATGCGTTAGCAAAATTAGTCCCCCGCTCAACCTGCGGGTTAGTTGATTTTGTAGACCCTCAACCACCTTCGGAGAAATTCAGTCTGACACCGTCTCCGTACCCCGTCTCTGATAGTCGAGCCACCGCTAGCCTTGTTTCTCAATTTGATCGTTCATCCGACTGTCCTGTCGTCCGTCCAATTGTCCGTCCTTCTATCTGTCCGTTCGATTGTCCGTCCGATTGTCCGTCCTTCCATCCGTCCGTCCGAGTGTCCGTCCGAGTGTCCGTCCGAGTGTCCGTCCGAGTGTCCGTCCGAGTGTCCGTCCGAGTGTCCGTCCGAGTGTCCTTTAGACCGTCCTGCCGACCTTCCGTCCATCCCACCGTCCTTCCATCCGTCCTTCCGCCCCTCCGTTCGTCCGACCATTTTCCAGTACGGTTGTCCTTTTGTCCGTCCGTTCGACCATCCTCCCGTTCGACTCCTGGCCTGTTCGTTCGCTCTTTCGCCATTCGTCCTTCCTTTTTTTAATCGTAGGTAGATGCTCCAAACTAATACATACGAAGACAGTGCTCCCTAAGAATATTGACTAGGGAATGTGCTGCGAGAAGTGTAGGTGCACCACGAAATGAATGACCAAACTGAAAACAACACAAAACTTCATGCACAAGCAGCATAATCTGCTCCCGCATTTCAAACAGCAACATTGTGTGGGTTTTCGCTTTTCTTTTTTTTCTTTTTTTTTACTTCAACTTGAGCAGACAAGCTCAACGGAGGGCTTTTTGTGTCTGGTCAATTCACACCCATTTCCAACTTAGGCAAAAATCATTGGACGATGGTTCGTCAGGTCAAAGAGTTGAAAATGAGACATGAACATACGAAAATGAGACATGACCATACGAAAATGAGAGACAGAAAAGCGTTCCACACAGCAGGCGGTAATACTATAAAAAGAGATCGGAGACGAGCTGCGAGAGTTCCCTGGCCGACCTTCGGTGCGCGCAAAGCGTAGGTTGTTTCTCTTATGGGGACCAGGTTACTAGTGTACTTCGGAAGCTTTCCGATCGCTGGATTCCGTATTTCGAAGAGTAGAGTCGCCTCCGCCAGTTTCCAACTCTCGAACAAGGTCGTGATGCTCAGTTCGGTGTAGAATTCCTCGTGGACGTAGCGCTCATGCCCGCAATGAAGATCGCTCGATGGTAACGAGTTTGTTCCTTCACTCCGCTAATGCCGGTGACCGAATGGTGCAGCAGTAATTTGCCGGCGGGACCACAAAGGATAAAAATCTTTACAGCTGCGTCATGATAAGGCAATGTTTTGGTCAGTTGATCTGACTGATACCGTATTGCATATTCGGGCGACTTTTTTGAAGTGATCGTGAAAGTGGAGGTGATGGTCCAATTGAACTTCGAGGTGACGGATGGTCTTACTTTCCTCCAGTTTAACCCTGTCTCACAGCATTTCAAAGTTCCCGTCGTTGTCGTTCCTTGCCAACATGCCCGGAAACACAGCCAGCATGCTGTGGGACTTTGAAGGGTACAGTCATTTATAGACTCGACAATACGGAGAAGGGAATTGACAAAGATGAAGAAGAGAACCGGACCGAAAACTTTACCTTGTGGAACTTTACCTTGTGGAACACCGGTGGTCAGTGGTGCAAGGTCGAATACTCCCGCAGGTGTCGCCACTTTTTGACGACGGCCAGTCAAGTAACTAAAGAACCACCAAAGTGGCACCCCAGAAAACCCATTGACTGATACGAGGGACCCTAAATAAGTAATGTCACCTAATTATTTAAAAATAACAGAGCATCGTAATTTAACTTTTACGTCACTGTCCTTCAAAGTAATTACCCTCAAACTCGATGCACTTTTTGCATCGAAAAATCCAACTACGGAAGACGTCCAGAAAACCATTCTTAGAGAGCTCGCGGAGGCGGCCCTGCACTGCGCTGTCAAGCTTCTCCTCCGTTTCAAATCTCCGCCCTCGGAGAGTCTCATTAAGTTTGGGAAATTAAAAGAAATCGCAGGGCAACAGATCAGGAGAATAGGCCGGGTGTGGCAAAATTATCAATTTTTTTTCGGCCAGAAATGCAGTGGTCAAGTCGTGACCACTGCAGTGAAACCCCGCAGACCAATCTTCCCCTCTTCTTTCTCAGCATGGCTAAGAGTTTCTTCAAGCAGTTTTTCACGTAGAATGTGGAGTTGATGGTGCGTCTTTCCTGGGTTGGAATCAGCCTCGAACAGCAAACAATGCCAGAGTAATCGAAAAAAATAATGTACATGATCTTCTTCGTGCTCCTTCCACGACGCACTTTGGCTGGTCGAGGCTCTCCTTTTTTTATTCACTGCATCGATTGCCGCTTCGTCAGAGGATCATAATAAAAAGCCCACATATCATCTCCAATGAGGATCTCTTTGAGACGCTTTCCATCCTCTCCGCTGACCATCTTTTGAGCGAATTCCAAACGGCTGCGTTTTTGGTCCTCAGTAAGGGAGTGTGGATCCCAACGGGAAGGCACCTTTCTCAGTCCCAGCTTTTGTTTCAAAATGAGATTGCACTGCAGCGAACTGATGGAGAATTGGTACTCAATCTCGGCATATGTCGAATGAGGATAGAGATTAACGAATTCGGCTACGGCGAAGACTAATTCAGAAGTGATCACAGAAGCGCGTCTTCCACTTCGATGCAAATCTTCCAGGACGTTTCTTCCTTCTCGGTGAGCCTGAAACCAGCGCTGGATGGTCCTCTTAGTTGGCACAGCTTCTCTACCGAAAATTCTTATTAGGCGACCAATGCATTCTTGGGGTGAGAAACCAGTTTTAAAATCATGAAAGATGGCTGCTCGTAGAGCCAAAAAGCCTTAAGTCATGGTGTGTGTGACGAATGAAGTGAGCTGAGTGCAGTGCCCTGCGTCCGAAAATTTCTCTCGCCTCGCCTGTGTCCTGCCGTGACCTAGCCTTTCTAGAAGTAGGTCACCACTCGTTCCTCTACTTATCTTCTTGAGCAGAAAATTGGCAGCCTCCTCTGTTATTTTTACAAAAATCAAGTGACATTACTTATTTAGGGGCCCTCGCAGTTGCTGCAGAAGGAGATGATGGGAGACGCTATCGAAGGCTTTCTTCAGGTCCAGTAAGGCAACCGCGGTGACTTGGCACTTGTCCATGGTCAGGCGCCATTTTTTGACGACTTTAAGGACGGCGGTCTCACAAGAGAATTCTCTCCGGAAGCCGGATTGGTGTTGGGAGAGGATGTTATTGTCGTCCAAAAACTGAACTCTCTGAATCTGGGCGGTGCGCTCAAAGATCTTGGAGAGGTTGTGGATGAGCGTGATGGGTCGAAACTGATCCGGCGTGACGACCCCGTTGACTTTTGAGATGGAAACGACTGTTGCGAGCTTGAGGATAAACGGAAAGCGTCTGATTCCATGCTGACGTTGATAAGGCGGGTGAGCGGTTGACAGATGAGGTCCTTCCTGTTGATAAGGCGGAGGATTCTGGGTGGGATCCTTCCGGGCCCGCCGACTTGTTGGCCGTCGCAAGGTCCTGCAAGAAAGAAAACACCTCCTCCGACTTTACAGTCGTGAACAGGAAATTTCCGGAGGCTTGACATGATGTGAGTTCAATCGGCACTGAATGGGTATTACCGTGCAGACCCATGTGGACGTAACAAAGGTTCATGACGTGGAATTCAAGGTCGACAGGGGGCTGTTCGCGATGATCACGCTTCAAACTGTTATTAAAAAGCCCCTCATACTTTCTTGATTCAATCAAACGCTCTTGCTTGCGTTTGATTGAAAAAAATCGCTTTTCCTTTGAACAATGGCTTCAAAATAAGAATAGACACGTGAATTACCTTAATAAGTTGCAGGAATTCAGGATTGTTACGTCACATGAGGGCGGCAAACGGACAGCACTTTTACCGTCCTTGTGACCAAACAAATGATTCCTACGCATCAACCCGTAAACCCATTACAGACTACACCCCATTGCACAGATACTTCGTTTGGGATCTATTTGCGTTCAAGTAGTGCCGCATATGAGCGCTTAAGTTTGACTGTATTGCATCATTCATAAGAGTACTCGTAAATTTGCATATTTTTGGAAACGGAAATTAATTAAAGGTACATATACAAACCAGTAAGCCGTGCACGTCAGATCAGCTTTATGCACTTGTACAATGTACATACGTGTTTAATTGGTACGAGCAGGTTCCCGGATGAAGTGTCAAATTATTGTATTTTTATTAGTTTCAGGAAATCAATTCAATAACTCATTTAATTGCGGCGTTTTTTTTCATTGATTCTTTGAATCATCCTTCACATCAGTCAGTGTCAGTCAGCTTAAAATGGAATTTCAATAAAAAACAATGTTCCACCTTCCGTTTCATCAGTCAACTGGCGCAGTCAACTCTTCCTTGATTAACGGAACCGTGACAGCTTTTCTTTGCAACTTCTCCTGCTGCTTTTTTTACTGCTTATATTACTAGATTATTTAGTATCGAGAGACCGGCACACCTGATATGATTTCTCGCTTAATTATAGCGACGGTTGTAGTGTTTTTGTGGAGTTGTGACCCATTCGTATTAAGAACATGCAGTGGGACGGTGATCAACCTGGTCATGGTGACGAGTGAGAATCCACGATTTGGATTGGTGCCCACCGGACCGGCCTATGATGTGGCCATCGAACGGGTCAAGCGGTTGTATCCGGAAGCGCTGCAGGTGTGGAATACCATTCGCCGGTTTCAGGTCTCTTTACCCGGTATCTTCCCGTGCGATGCTGCGAGTGTGGAGATGCATGCGGTGGCGGGCCGGATGTCCTCCATGCTCGAGCAGTTGGAGGGCTTCACCATCCTGCTTGCTCCAGGTAAGGTGTTGAACATTGTGAGAAAACAAAGGATAAATATTATTGATCAGGTGGAAAATACGGAAAAGTAAATTACCCCTGTAAAAAGTATTTTGTAAATTTCAAGCAGCCCCGCAATTTTAACGGTCAGTTGAGTGGACAGAAATCGATTGAACCGTCCTTGTGTGCGAATTTGGAGATTGCCATCCCGTTTTTTGACTGATTTCTCGATCTCTTTTCAAAACCTAGTACCGAAGAGTCTCGACCACTTGGTGCCCGTTTTTAATCACCCCCGTATATTATGACTGCAGGGTAGTGTGTGCAGGCATAATATACGGATGGGTCTAAAAATTGGCACCAAATGGCCGAGACTCTTCGGTACTAGCACTTATATCGAGAATGAAAAGTCCTGATAAGACGAATTGAAAAAATATACGTCCAATGACATTTTTATTCCTTTGTTGTTATGCAAACTTCGGAGGAGTGGAATAATCGATAAAAGTCCAATGGAACTGTTTGGCTAATTATTGATATTTTCAAATTGATTTTCGAACACATTTTAAACACATTTTAAACACATTTTAAACAGAAGAATAGGTTTGATACACGTACTTTATAGTTTATACAATCTACATGTACTGTCTCGATCATTTGGTGCTGCGTTTTGATCCACTGTATATTAATGACTGCAGTGAAGCACAGAGTGTGCAGTCATAATGTACGGGTGGGTCTAAAAAGCAGCACCAAGTGATCGAGACAGCACATGTACGAATTGAATGATTGGATTGCGAAATGAAGAGTGAGTTTCACTTGACAATCATGATCGTTCATTATTGTGTGGGAAATGTTGAAGGTGTTTTAGGGTGTAGGTCGTTAGGTGTGGGTTGTGGTCGCGTGCTTCATCGGTTAAAGCGAAATGGATTGAGTGGGTTACTTGGGAAAAAGCAAATGTAGGAGTCGTGTGTAATTGTTCCATCACTAATAAAAGATCGCTTTTTTTGGCCAAGTGTTATTATTGATTGGATTGTGGGACGTCACAACCTTATTGCTGTTATTATTTCGCAGAATGCGTACACTGTAGATGAAGTACAGTAGCATTAAAACGATGTCCATTGGGCGGAAATTAAAGTATGGTAGAGCAAATGCGATGGCCTCTAGTCAAGCAAAGTGCTCGCTAAGTGCACAGTACTCGAACCGTAAATTTATCTCTCTCTTGGCGACCCTGAAGTGCGCCTGTAGTCTTTGGTCTTTTGGTCTTTTATGCTCCCTTTCTACGAACCTTCTATTTTGGTCTATTATGGTTTTTTTATCTACTAGCGCATTGTACCGAATTATACCACTTGCTCTCTTTCTACGAATCTCGTTTTCTTTTTAAAGAGCACCGGTATAACAAACCACATCTGTTGCAGGTTGCAGCCTGGAAATATTGGTTCTAGGTGATTTTGCGAGAGGTAAACCCTATAATGTCGCCGGAAACCCTTCAAAATATCCGCCTCTTTATAGTACGGGGAGAAGTCTGTATTTCGGCTCACCCTCCAGTTGGGGGCCTTTCACATATTAAGTAATCAAG
>LRSR01007601.1:0-11641 GCA_001579985.1 Hypsibius dujardini
TACTTAAGCCGTTTCCTAAACCGTACCAATCTTTCCTAACCCCTTTCCTAGGCCCAATAGCAACTTTGGCTTATCGGAGTACGATTAAGATCGGTCATAGCAGCCTGGCCTGAATATCTGCATAATCAGAGTCTCTTTTTTTACTATGGAATCGTTGTATGATCAAAGACGCGTTTCGAGTAATTAATCCAAGTAATTCCCTTAGGGGCGCCCCGTGAGGGTCCACCAGAAGTCTGAACCCTTGGCACTATCATTCTATGCAGAATATTATGCTTAGTAAAAAATATGCCTGGGGTCAAAGTGAATAATAAAAACTAAATATAGTAAATATATAAAATAGAGAAATGTAAGCAAAATTACTTTATCCTAATACAGTTTTAGTTAAGAATGAAAATTGAGATTGAGTTGCGGTTTCAGGGGTCCAGACCCCTACTGGACCCTCAGGGGGCGCTCTCCGGCGAGTTGGCGGTTACCACCCCCCTCCCCCTGGTAATGGAAATTCGCCTCTGTATATGAAGTCTAAAAATTAATTTAAAATTAAAATAAAATTCCGAAGATGAATCCTTTGCGATGACTTTCTTTTTCTCCGAAGAAGAATGGTAGCTTCACGCGCTTATTACTGTACATTTACCGTGTCTGTAGTGCACAGTAATTCGTTCATCTTTTAATTACAAGCACATTATCAAGCGAGTTCTGTAAGTTCGCGCGAATAGCGCCCGCATTCACGGGACAAGTTAGTGTGTTGCAATTCCCACCAGTCGCTGTAGTCTACCCGTTCCCTCCATCCTGGAAGGAAGCACCTAATGTCGCACCAAAAAAAGACATTTGCTTCACTGCAGTCTGATTGTATAATGGACGTGCAGCAAGTACCAGAGTACCAGACACTCACCAGGCAGCTAGAGCCATCCCAAAAATGGTCAAAGCCACTACCGTTGAAGCAGTGACGGCCTGAGAGGTCATACTTAGACCGCCTAAAACACTATATACTTGTAGGTATGTCTTATACATATAGTCAAATTGCAGGCTCACCACATGATCCTCGGGCTTCCAAAAAACCGCAAGCCGGCTTATTTTTGGGCGGCAATCCATCGGCCGTTGGCCACTCAATTAGGTGCGCCTTATCCCATATGAACTTTCCAGTCTGCCATTTGTATCCACCAAGTGCCTGGAGAAAGAATAAAATGCCTACAGATTAAAGTTGATTTGTGCTTACAGCATTTGTGTATATAAATATACAGGTATTTATATACAAAAATGTACTATATCAAAATATTGTCTAGTTTAATTATACTGTATAGTTTTTAACTTATTTTTTTGTAACTATTACTGCATGGATTTACATGTATTATGTAAATATTTACATGTATATAAATAAATTGTTTCGTTTGTTTGTTGTGTTAACGAATGACAGAACTGGCTTATAGGTACGTTTAAATTCAACTCCGTTGGCGCTACAAAATATGTAGTTATATGTATTGCATACATTTTGCATAATATTCTATGTAAATTTTACATTTTACACATGCATGTGGTAAATATACATGACGCAGTGTGAAGGTGATCCAACATAGTTAGGATTCAGCGGGGGAGGGGAAGATGAATGTTTAAAAATGGGCGTGCGTGTCGTGCTCTTCTTTCCTGACCAGACTGACCGAGACCATATTTATTGTGGTATCAGGCCGTACGACTCTTTATCATCCCTCGATCTCCTACTTCAGACTGAAACTGATTAGGGAGAATCGTACCCAGCAAAACCTGTTTTTCGCAGTTTTCACGCGGTTGTAAAAATAAACCGTATGAATATTTATATAAAAAAATGATATTGTCGAGGACCAAAAAGTATAGACTTTTCAAAATTTAATCCGAAGACTTTATTTTCATTTCCTAATTTTTGAAAAAATAAAAACGCCGGATCGCGCCGCAACTCATTATCTCAAATTTTGTTATGGGTTTAACGTTCGGATGTGCTAATTTCCCCTTCCTTCCTCCGCGACGCAGATCAGGGAGAAAGTGCGCGGATTCCACCTTCTTGGTGCTAATTACTTCTTCCTGCACTGCGAGACTGGATTTTATTCCCAAAAATGTTCAAATTTTGTTTGAATATGAATAACAGAATGTTCTATACAAAGGGATAGCGGCAACGCTTTGTATGATTTTTAAACTTCCGACCTCACTAAACGTATGGTGACCCCTACGGGCACTTAGTTTCACTCAGGAAGACCGCGGACACTTAGTTTTCACTTAGTTTGCTGCGGGCACTTACTTTTAGTTACACTTGGTTTTTTAAATATACACTTAGTTTAGGCTGAGGACACTTACTTTTAGTATTAAATGAAACTAATGCAAACTATTATATGCAGATTTTAGTATCTTTTGCCATACAAACCGATGTACTACACTAAAGAACTGCAGTGCAGTTTTCGGCTTCAAGTTCCTGCGTTGGTTTTTTATGACCCCGTTATACTCCTCCTCAGTTCTACCGTTCAACTAACTATCTGCGATATCTATAGACTACGGTTATACGTGTCCCATAATCTGACTTAATCAGCAACAATGTACTTTGTTCAATGGAGATTCTACTCTCTTTACTTCCATTGACTACTTTCCTTACTAGTGTGAGCCTGAACCGGATCCCTACTGCCCTCTACTGTTATACAAACAATTACATGCAATCTAGGTCCCATTACAAATACATAGTAAAAATAAGTGCCCGCAGCCTCGGAAAAATAATCATAATGAAATAGGAAACTAAGTGCCCGCAGTGAAAACTAAGTGAAAACTAAGTGTGCGCAGACTTCCTGAGTGAAAACTAAGTGTGCGCAGCTGTTAGCTAAACTTATCTCCCTTCTCAGGCTTTTTCTACGTTGAACTGGTAGCTTACTTGGATGCTCGCCGTCGAGGTGTTGTAATCATAAATTTGAAGGTCGAGGTTCCTGACGCTTTCGGCGTTAATGAAAACCTCGCCTGAGGTTAGCTGGAACGTTCTATTGCGCAACCGCTGCACCACATGGAGTCCGCTGCAACCGCTGTTTCCGTTACTGTTACTTTTGATGGGGATTCCATTCATCTCCTGGACAGCTGTCGCAAACAACTCCACAACATCGTATGATGCCTTCACACTGAACGAGTCCAGCGGCTAAAGTGGGTGGAAAGATTTTTTTTATAAAATTTAAATATTAATTACAGTCTCAACGGTACAATATTAAATCAGTATCTTAAGGATGATTTGAATATGCATTTACTGCTTTATCTTTGCTGATACATTGTACATTAATTTTAAACTTTAATAATAAGATGAAGTAATATTAATTAAAATCATTCCAGACCAATTTAAGTATATTAAAATAATAAAAATAATTCGTGAAAAATTTCTAGATTGATTTAATGGAAAATGCACCTGACTACCGGCGGGGAAGGAGTAGTTGTAGTTGGTCAGGGCCTTCGCCGCAAGCTGGGCATTCAAATTGCGCATGTTATTATCCGATAAGCCATAAGCAACGAGGATGAGCGAACGTAATGCCTTGGAGTTCTACCACCGAAAGAGAAGTGTATGGTATATATGGTCAGTTGGGAGTTGAGACCAGCACACAAGCATCAACGAGACCAACTTCAATATCTTAAGGATAATTTGAATATACAGTTACTGCTATTCTCTTTGCTAATACATTGTACACTAATTTTGGTTATGTATGGTCAGTTAGGAGTTTGAAACCAACACACAAGCACAACTGTGCTGTAATCATATGTGGTACCACCTTTGGCCAGAAAAATCGGGACGCTCGATTGTCAAGAGGCAATTTGCTAGTACACGGCTGCAGGCTGCTTTGATTTGAGGCGGAAATAGTTGGCCACAAGACCCCACGTGTAAATCTGTGTTGTGCAAATGCGCAGTGTAAATCTTGTGACCAGCTATTTCCGCCTCAAATCAAAGCAATTTTTGTATAACCTGCAGCCTTGTGGTAACAAATTGCCTTTTGACAAATCGAGGGTCCCGATGTTTCTGGCCAAAGGTATATGTCCAAGTTGGGTACCGTGTTATTGAGATGATACAGGAACTGATTCAAATTTGCATAAGCGATTCCCAGGAGCGGTTGGACATTGATGAATGCCTGAAAGAAGTGCCACCAAGCATGTGACTTCAATCAGGGAGATTGGTCGTCTACCGTACGTTCATTGGAGGTATGAAAATACACGTACATATTCGCCATCTTTTGACATACCGAGAGAGTCCGCCATTTTCTGCAGCAAAAAGTCTTTTGTTAAACCAACATTACAGTTAGGATCACAATCGTCTAGTATTCCTATGAAAAAGCTTGAAACAATTGAAAAACTTAAGATTACTTCTAAACACTTCTAACTTCAAGACAAAGGTTTTCGGTCATGTCTAGTTTTCCTAACACCTAGAAAGAAACGTAGGGACATTTACACTACCAAACATTTACAGAGATGGATTTCAAAATGTCTCCAATTTCGTTTGTAAATTATCTCAATATTAATGTTTATTTAAAAAATTATTTCATCGGCGAATCTCCGAGAACTTTTTTTACGCATTTTCAAAGTTATGAAAACACCGGAATATTTAGTTTTGCTTGATTTTCACTGTAAAAATGGCGATTCTTTGAGATGCACTAAATATGTTTTTTTTAGAATATCCTAACTCAAATTTTATATGAAATCGATAGGTGTCAACGAAATATTTTTCGGAGATAAAGGGGGCGGAGGTATGGACAGTTTTCAAAAAGGACCAAAAATTCCAAAGAAGCTTCCCAGAATTGGCATGTAGCTCCGCCCCCTGATGTCCAAAAAATATTTGGATTACGCCAGTAAATTCTCAGTTAAATTTGAAATGGGTAGCATTAAAATATTTATATTTAGTGCATTTCGATAAATCGTCATTTTTACGGTGAAGATCGAGGAAAACGGAATATTCCAGTGTTTTCGCAACTTTAAAAATGTGTACAAAAACAGTTCTCGGAGATTCGTCGATGAAATAACTTTTTAAATCAACATTAATATTGAAATAATTTGGAAAACGATTTGGAGTTGTTTTGGAATTCGCCTCTGAAAATCGTCCCAATTTAGTGGAAATGAATGTCATGAAATTGTCTGTACGTTTTGCAATTTTCATTGCATATTTAAAATAAGGAACTGGCTATTCAGCCGGAGAAAATCCGGCCGAATAGCTTTGACCTTAATATAATTGTTTGCCCGACAATTCCGTTTGTTTGGAGGAATTTATTTCTGCCGACAAACACTCACCAAAATCCGGATTGTAGCAAGTCCAGGGGTCAAAAGGACAAGAACTGAAACGTTCAATAAATAGATTGGCAAAAATTCGTGCATTTGTACAACCACAAATTTCAGTCGGATCAGGATTAAAACATCCATCCCGATCCCGCAGTAAAAGGACACTCGTTCGTACCTCGGCTTCGCATTCTCGCGAAGGTTAAAGCACCGGTGATGGCCTCATCAGAGTTGATATCTTTCAGTGCATAAAGCTCCACCTCGAACGCATCAGAGCGATTCACTTTGACGTCCTCCAGAAAAGTGTTCCCCAAGTCTCTGTAGAAAGTAGGCGCGGCAGTTGTGTCCAGGATGACGGTCACACGGAACCAGGCGTAGTCGCGGAGTATCTCAATCAGAACGGCTGTGTAGCTGGCAAAAATCCCGCAGGTCGCGACGGACTCCGGAGATCCTCGCATGGGGTCCACAAAATCGTGCTTCGCTATGCTCCTGATACATTAAGAAGAGCATGTTATTTAAAAGCAAATGAATTGGGGTTTGCCCATGAAGACCTACGTGGTGAAGAGCGGTAAATCAAAGCCTAGAAGAAAGCTTAATTAACATGCGCTCTTTTTGACACGACAGATGACGATCCGTTTCGGAACGGTACCTGTTGCTAAACTATTGATTCCTTCCAAGTCGTTACATGCTGAAAAAGAACGTTATTCTCTTTTTAAGCATCAATTGCAAAGCTCATCCGCGGCCTTCCTCTATTTTTCCATCCTTCCAATTTTGTTAGAATTTTGCAGTAGAAATAATTAATGCAAAAAACACGAAGTTCCCAGTTTTTGTTACATTTTTAATAATCCATAATATTTACTTTCCAAATTTTAACAGAATTTTGTATGTCAAGTGACTAATGCAAAAACAAAATGTTCTGTTTTATTAACTAGAAATATTCCCAGCCTAACCAAATTTTATTATCTGAAAAATATTTAATAGAAAAACTGGCGTTTTCTAAATTATTCCACCTTTTCTTTGACCCTTAATATTTAAAGCTTTAAATTTAAGCGAATTGATTAATGCAAAAACACGACGTCCTAAATTATGAAAAATTTTCCATCAATCATTCATCAATCAAATCATCCATTCACCGCAAAATTCGTGAAGTAAATTAATGTACTCGTAATTTTGTTGTGGCGCATGAATTGCGTTGCGCTATTATTAAAATCTTGCAGTAGCAATAATATTCTACAGGTTCACTCGAAATAAAATACAGTTTTCCTAAAACGGATGTAGTTATCTTTTTAAACAAATTAATATATATAATGTTCTTAAGATTCCCTTTCACAGCATTCTTACGTGTGGTGACCACGGCATAACAAGTATCCCCTCGATAGTGTTTGGTATAATAGTCCGCCAGTAAGGCCACAGACCGAGATGCAATATCATTGCAGGATTGAATAAGGTCCGAATTTGCCGCGTTGAAGAGATGTGTGATGGTGACGTTGATGGGCCTTTCTTCTGTTCCCGTCATCGATACCCGGGAGGGAACCTTCATCAGGCCTTCAGCCGCCAGATCGTACGCCGCCCCGGTCACCCGAATGTCCGGCGCCACGCCCACGTCGTACGGCACCACGGTGATGATCTCAATATTTTTCGTGTTCGACGACGCGACGAGACAACCGGCAATAATCAACAGCCGGATTACTCTGTCCGTATTTTGCACAGACATTTTTAATGCTCAGAAATATTGACGAATGATATTTGTCTTGCATGAATTGCAAGGCTTAAAACTCAAGTCCTGGAAAGAGGAGGTAACTACACACGGGCGTTCCAATGGAAAAATTAAATATAATACATATTGTATTAGATGCCGCCTTAGAACTTAGAAAGATGCCGCCTTGAAGTGAACCTGAGGATGAAATTTTCCTAGACTCGCGTGCACATCCGCTGAATAGGGATTGCAGAGAATTGTGGTAGCCTTCCGGGGATTAATTTCAGACTGCCCTTTTAAGGCAGTTCCCAAGGGGCACATGTGGTGACAGGAAGTAAATTTATAATGCCTGAAAACAGCTTAAGGGTCAAGTCAAATGGAGAAGATTGCGCCCTGACGCAGTCATATATATCCACTATATATATATATATATATTTATTTATCCACTTGTGTCTCGGCGTCGGTAAATCGAATAAAAAATACGATTCATAAGATGCAAGGGAGCATGTATTGTTTACATCTCAAATCAGTATATGATACTTGAGGATTCAGCGGCAGCTGCGTCCAACGGAATCGGAGAGGCAACTTCCGTTGAGGGGGCAACATCAGCTTGAGGTTAAAGACACATACTCACACAGCATATGTGTTCGTGGAGCCGCATCCGGACTACTGGGCAGCGACGAAAGAAAGGATGCATAATCAAAGGTTCTTTGACAAAGCGCACGGACGTGTGAAAAATTGAAGAAGACGGAACAGGTGCCTGAACAGGTGCCTGAAGACACCGCACACACCGGATGGTGTCTAAGTAGCTCTGGCTCTACGAGATTGCCAACAGGAGAGTCTTCTGCTGTACCGTTGAGCGATATACCTTCCAAAACTAATCGGCATTGAAGAGGGCAGAGTCGGCCAACGTAATTGTACTCAATGGTGAGATAAAGGATGTAAGACTGCCGTGAGCCACACCTGTAATGACCCAATAATATAGTACAAGGTTCGTGATAATCAGGGTCGATCAATTGTCGTCAACCGTCAGTCTTTACAAAACTGAGCCGATCTCCAACTCAGTTTCGGATATCCGAAGAGAAAATGGGCGGCATTGTCCAGAAACGCAATCAAAATGGTTTTTAAAAAAATTATTGAAACATGGAGTCTTCCTATTGACCCATCGCGTTCAAGCGACATTCATGAAATTTTCCGAGCCACGTAGCGTGATGCTGAACTTTTTTTAATTACATTATCTGCATCTGATCACCGCTTGAAATTAACTAGTCTTCATTTATTTTACTTCGGCATTTTTTTGGCTGTCTCTTTCTTTTTGTCCGTGTTACAATAAAACTCGTTTCACTTTGCTGACCGATGAAGACCGATACCGTACAAGCGAGAGCAGTGAGGGGGTGCGGGGGCGGAGCCCCTCCCCCCACCTTGGGGGGGGGGAGACAGGACCTCTTTTCTCGTACTAGCATCAGTTGCATTCTTCAATGTGTATGAAAGTTTTCTCGTCAAATGATAGGACAGCCACTGTATCTTATTGGGTTGGCCCCTAACCTTCTAAATTAAAGTGCGAGGGTCGGCTTATCCTCTTACCGTCGGTAAAAGCAAAACACCTTGTAACTTTTTCAGATTTACAAATATTTAAGGGCGAATAAGAGTTAACGAACTGACTTTTTTTAACGTTAAAAATGAAAAATTGCAAAGTGATCTGCTGCCACGTATGGTGCAATTGTACAATTATTTTATCAGTGATCAAATTAGCATCAAATGAGGTACACGTTCTAGTAGCAAAGTTGTGGAGCGGGGTATGATTCAGAGGGGGGGTGGTTTGAATAAAATTCCTAAATATTTCAGAGACAATCAAGGAATCGTTTATTTGATGCAGCCACTACTTTACACGGTAATACCGCTACAGTCTAAAGAAAAACCATTCTTTTCTAGGGAATTCAATGTAATTCATGCATCTGGGGATTTAATGCATAGTGCTTGTCTGGCTATCGTGCGTACAGCAATTGTATCGTACCGAACGACGTACGGCTTCATGAAAGTGATATGGAACAGTTTGACGAAATAGGTTTACGACCAGCATGGTCATATATTCTGATTATTACGCGCCATACCCTTGCTTAGTAATAATTACTACACGACTTTGTGTATCGTAACACAGTTCCTAATAACAGCCCAAAAATAAAAGCAGCACAAAAATTGAAAAATTATTTTTTATGAAAGTTTAATAGCAAAAAAAGGCAATATTACAGAATGAAAAACCAAACATCAAAATTATTTTACAGACTGAAAACCCAGACAAAAATAATTTCATTTGATACGACTCAGAACGCTTTATAATAACAAACTGTACTTCCTAATAATTTTAATTATAAATAATTATAAATGTAAATAATTTTTAATTTTAATAATCTTAATTTTAAATAATTTCAAATTATCACTAGGAATTGTTTTAAATATAAATAAATATAAATATAAACATAATAACAAACTATTTAAAAAAAAAGTCTAACAGCAAAAGAATACACCTCCGACCGAAAAACTATAGAAGAATATAACATGTGACACAAGTGATTATGAGTAAAAGATGCTTGACCACAATACAGTCTTCACGGGTATATGACTATGAAGTGTGGGTGGCGCCAGTAGTCAACCGTGAAGTTGCGGAAGTGATCGTCTTCGGACCCAACATCAGCAGACAGCGTGGCTGCATATATATCTCCTACACCTACGTAATAATCGGTTTCTTTTTCTAATTTTTTCTCTCCGCTGATTTTGCCGGCAAGCAATGGCTGATGATGAGCGCTCGGTATTGCGGTCATGACACAGAAGCCGACATGCCGTGTGTGATGGCCGTCAAATATACAGTACGGTGAGAGCCGTCAAAATGCAAAAAATACGTAATATCTCTCAGCTCAGAAGCAATAACGGAAAAGACAACGGCATCATTTGGCCCCTCGCGCTTGCGTTATGCACCATTGCCTATGCACCACCATTGCTGCATCTCTTGGTGATGATGGACAGATGATCAGCAGCAAAACTGTCCATGTTCAAACAACACTTTTCGATGTACGACAATGATGTTGTGAATTTTAGTTTTCACTGTCACTGGGCATAATTAATGTTGTCTCTCTGTCCTCGCCGAATCAAAAGAAATATCTTCCTTCCAGATGAAAATCATGCATTTTATGGGATTGTTAACGCCGTGGACCAGTGGGATTATTTTTGTTTTTCTCATATCAACCAGATGGAGTGCAGTCACGGGACAAATCAATCTGGCGAGTTTGATGCCGCTGATCAGTACGCTGACCAGTAAGGGCACAGGTGGAGGCGCTGGTGGCGGACTTGGATCGCTACTTGGCGGTGGTGGCGGCGGTGGATCCGGTCTGGATTTAGGCTCGTTGCTGCAGATGGTGGGACCGGTAGGTATTTAGCCGACCCTGATTTAGATCGCTGAAAACCTTCAATAACATTGTAGACTTCAACACACTTAAGAAAAATCTAGCTCATCAGACAGACATCGTGGCGCATGTTGGTGGGCAGTCACAGACATAGAGATAAATACAGGCACAAACACAGACACAGGCACAGACACAGACACAGACACAGACACAGACACAGACACAGACACAGACACATACGCGGACTCGAATGCATAATTAACAGATTCCACATAGCGGTGCTTTCAACTGTTTTCTTTTAATAGATGTTGTCAGGAGGCGGAGGCGGAGGCCTTTCTGGTCTTCTAGGTGGAGGCGGCGGAGGGGGTGGAGGGGCTGGCGGCCTCTCGAGTCTATTAGCTGGAGCTGGAGGAGGAGCTGGTGGTGGTGCAGGTGGTCTCTCCAGTTTGTTGGCCGGAGCCGGAGGAGGTGGTGGTGGTGGAGCTGGTGGATTAAGCGCCCTGCTGGCAGGAGCTGGCGGAGGAGGAGGAGGCGGAGGTACCAGCGCTCTCAGTGGGCTCCTTTCCGGGGCCGGTGGCGGCGGCGGTGGGAATGCCCTGAGCGGACTGCTGTCTGGTGCTGGCGGCGGCCAGGGAAGCAACGCCCTTAGTGGACTCTTATCCGGAGGTAGCGTCGGCAGTGGCGGAGGTCTCAGTGCTCTCCAGTCATTAGGCGGTGGCGGAGGTGCCAATTTAATGCTCAGTGGACTTGCGGGTTCGAGTAACTATTTATTTATTATGAATAATAAATAAGTAAATATATTTTTCAATTATTAATATGCCATGTTTATGTTATTACTGATACTAAACACATGTTAAATAAATTTAAATTCGATCATACAATGTTTTATTTTTTCATTAATTTAATTTCATTAGATTAGATACTTATAGTTTTTAATTTTGAATAATGAATTTTTAGTTAATACAAAAGTTAACACGAAAAAATTATCTACGAGGTTCTTGAATTTCATGGGGTTTTTTAGGTGGCGGTGGTAACAACCTCATGTCTTCCGGGTCCAACCAGAATGCACAACTCATGCAGATGTTGGGTAAATAATTCGAAATAATAATAACACCTAAATTAATTTCATAATTAATACAAATTTCTCCAATGCGTAGGTGGCGGCGGTTCCGGAGGTTCCGGCGGTATTGACGTCCAGTCTCTGTTGTCGAAGATCCAGCAGAGCCAACAAGGTGGGCAAGGCCTCCAAGGATTCGGAGGTGGCGGTGGCGGTGGTGGTGGGTTCGGCGGGTCGCAGGGACTA
>LRSR01007604.1:0-10059 GCA_001579985.1 Hypsibius dujardini
GGGGGGGGGTACTAGAGTAGTTGTGACCCAGGGTGTAAACTTAATTTGAATAAATCTGCGAGTTGCGCCTCTTTTGTGTCGAAAGGGAAGAGCGGAGCACACAGACACACAGACACACATGCACACAACTCGATTTAGGAGTTGTGTTGTCTGGCTGTGAGTCTGCTACGGGGCGGTGTTCCGCCGGGTCCTCCGGAGGGATTGCAATGTTGCGAGGCCGAATCCGATCAGAATTGCTAAACCGTCATTTGCCATAATCAGACAAAAAAGTCGAACGCCTATGAGAGACCGAAAGCCCGGCACTGGGTTTCCGATAGCCGGCAATCCCAGCTTATCAATGAAACCAGGCCGTCACGCCTCCTCTCCTGAATGACTAATTCTCTGAGTACTGATGCTCGGCCTACTGTTAGGGAATAAAAGTGTTTGCCTGTCTGCTGTCTGTCTGTCTGTCTGTCTGTCTGTCTGTCTGTTTGTCTGTCTGTCTGTCTGTATGTCTGTCTGTCTATCTGTCTGTTTAAGTGTGTGTTTATTTTTATGTCTATTTGCCTGTTTGTCTGTTGGTCTGTTGGTCTGCCTGCCTGTTAATCTGTTTATTGGTGTGTTCCGGTAAATTAACAGAATTACTAGACTTGTAACAACGGTTTAAACAATTTCAACTATGTAGGCATTCTATGATGTTGATGGATTGATCTAATTACGGATACAATTACGACAGCCGACGCTTGACACAAGTAAATAAATAAACTGTTTTGCGATAGACGTGCCGGTGACTGACGTGCCCATCGCCGCTGTGATGTCCTGGTCCAACTTCCTGCAGTTTGACGTGGCGAACGCGGCGGCCTATGTGATAATGTTCGATGTCAGTGCCCAGTTTCACAGCTTCGATTTCGTGCGCACCATTCGGGAGCAGCTCGTAAATCACCCGTCCACTTCGGGAGGTCTCATATTTATTGCCGGAAACAAGGTCGACCTGCCGTATCAGCTCAACCGGTCCGACATCATGCACGTGGTACGTATTGGCTGTTACAACCCATATATAAGCAACGTGCGCATTCCGCACCACCGTGCGCATATCGCACCACCGTGCGCATATCGCACCAAGTAATTTCCAATTATTCATACGATTTCACACAAAAATCAAAAATGCGAATTAAATTTAGCTTTACCATCAAATGTTCATGCACGAGTGAAAAGAGCGTGCGCATGCCGTGATTAAATTAAAATCGATAATGCACTGCGCAGGCTCAGCAGCTCCTTCTTTCTCACAACTTACGTGCAACCACTGCGCAATCCCATTGCGTGGTATTACACGGTCCGATCTCCTTTTCAGGTACAAAAACAGTGGAAGTGCCAGTACTTTGAGGTAAGTCACGCATCAAATACGTACAATGCACGTATACGTCAATCGAATCCTCACAAACGTCAGATATACGTCAGACGATATACAGGATACAGAATGCAATTCTGTACATGCGATAGGACAGAACAGAACAGAAGTAAAAAACACAACATAAATAACAGAGAAATAAATAATAATAAATAAATAATAATAGATAAATAAGTAATATTAAATAGTAATAGATAAATAAGTAATAATACATAATAGATAAATAAAAATAAATAATACTAAATAAATAAATAATACGAAATAAATAAATAATACTAAATAAATAAATAATACTAAATAAATAAATAATAATAAATAAATGATAATAAATAAATATATAAAAAAATAGTGATAAATATATAATAATAATTATTATTATATTAATAATGGATAAATAGATAATAATAGAAAAGAGAACATAAACAGAACAGAGCACAATACTTTATATGCACAATATACTGTTTATATATAAAGTGTCCAATGCACAATCAGACACAAATAATATGGATCTGCTGGGACCGTCATCTGGGCGGGAGAGGGTGTTTAAAATAGCAATTCTGAGAATGCTAATGTAAAACCAGTTGCGGTAGTTGATATAGAATATTGATTCCGTCAAATTTGACCTGTAAAGTGAAAATACAGGCAGGACCTACCACGTCTCTTTCCGTCCTTAAATTATATACACCCAGAGTCCTTCGATGCCGAGGGAAATTGTGGATTAATCTTTCTTCCGTTCTCGCAGTGTTCGTCAAAAAAGAACTTCCACATTGTCGGGCTGTTCCAGGCGATAATTGAAGCCGTCCAGGCGAAGCAGTCGGCTGCGGCTCGCGCCAAGGCCCACCACTCGGAGTTCCACGGATTCCGGCGGACATTCAAGTCTGACAAATGTTGCATTCAGTGATGATCTCCAAGCCAGGCGCAATTCGTCGCCGACTGAAGTTGTTCTCTCAGAATTGCTCAATGCCAGTGATATATTTATTGACATTAACAAACAAACTCGCTAGTCTGTGATGGGGATACGTACAGTAACAGGCAGTCAACATTTTGCACATCGACCTAGAACGAATGTAGCCGTTTTTCGTCAGGGGAATCGGTCCAGACAAGAGAAGGTCAGTTTGTTCGACGGACGGATAGCCGGACAACGGTCAATACGGTTGGCGAGTGGTCAGCCCCGACGGTTGACCATCGCTTTGACGGTTGGACGGATAGCCTGGACGACGGTCAATACGGTTGGCGAGTGGTCAGCCCCGACGGTTGACCATCGCTTTGACGGTTGGACGGATAGCCGGGACGACGGTCAATACGGTTGGCAAATGGTCAGCCCCAACGGTTGACCATCGCTTTGACGGTTAGACGGATAGCCGGACGACGGTCAATACGGTTGGCGAATGGTCAGCCCCGACGGTTGACCATCGCTTTGACGGTTGGACGGTCAGTCTGGTTGGTTAACGGTCATGGCAGGTAACCCAGCAGCTAATGTTAACGGCCATCCACCACCAAGACTAACCATCTACTACTCGAATTCACCGCCCATCACGGATATTCATCTATCACCCGGTTTGACCGTCCACTACACGAATTCACCGCCCGTCACACGGGTTGTCCATCCACCGCGCGAACAGACCGTTCCGTACTCAGACTGACCGTCCGTGATCCGTCATCTGGACCGAGCATCAACGACCCGAAGCAACCGTCATCCATTCGGTCTGACCGCCCACAGCACCCAGATTGAGTGTTTCTGAACCCGGACAAGCTGTCCGTCATCCCGGTTGACCGTCCGTAACACGAACTGACTTTTCATCACTCGCATTGACCGTCCACTACTCGAATATACCATCCGTCAGACGGACTGTTCACCCACTTCTCGTTCAGACCGTTAAAATCTCGGATTGACCGTCCTTGGACTGGTCATCCGTCTAAAACCGAACATCCACCAGCCGGGGCGACCGTCAGCCATTCGGCCTGACAGTCCGTATCACGCCCAGATTGAGCGTTCTAAAACCCGCATTGGCCGTCCGTCATCCCTGTTAACCCTCCATGATCCGAACTGGCCCTTCTTCGCTTGGACTAACAGTTCACTGTCAAAAACATACCGACAGATCTTCCGTCACTCGGTCAGACCGTTTCCCATTCGGGCCGTCAGTCAAGTGGACACGAGACTGTTAAGTGATAGGTCGGGCGATCCCTTGGCTCAATCCAATCTACCACAACCATCGGTCCTTGATTGGGCACATACGCGGCGTTGTTGTTGGTGACATGTGGGCCTGCATCTACGGAGAAACTCCGCGGTGATCCACAGAGCTCCGATCCCGAAGAGGCTCTGTGCACCCGGCACTCGTCGCTCCTTCACTGGATCGCTCTCAGCACCCAGCAAAATTAGAACCGCCGCAGAAGTCCCAAGGCGGGGAGGTGCTCGGAAGTCGAGGGAAGGGTCATTCACGAGAAGTTTCTCCGCTTTCTTGACCACTGCGAACGACGTGTATCAATACGAGGTAAAGGCGGTTAACCAGGCCGCTTTTAGAAATCGTAACTTAACCAGGCCGGTTTTTTCAACGTTGATTTCCCGGCGCTGGAGTGCTGCCATGCCATAACAGATGGCTTGAAAACATTCAAAAAAATTCTCTGACCCATTTCGGTTCGTTCCTAAGCCTCACGGTTTGAATTTGAGTCCAAAAACAGGAAGAGAAGAATCTCAATGGAGAAGTGTGCAAGTAGTCCGGTAGAGGCACCAGTAGTCCGGTCGATTCCATCTCCCTGGGTTGACTTCTCAAAAACGACTCATGCGCCACCTGTTGGCTAGCGAGCTTTTGGGTAAGTGGGCGGCGGTCGGTGGGATTAACGACCTTCTGCGACGCTCAATTAGAGAATGGTCTCCCTGTGTATAATCTCTTTTTGGTGGTCTTTTTGATGGTTTTGATGGTCAACATATTTTGATGAGAATTTTTACCTTTATTTATAGAATTTGTGGAGCTCTTTTGCGCCGAGAAGGGCATGCCTGTGCCAAAACCTTCAGATGTGACTGTGAAGATGAGTTCTTTCCTCACTACAAAGCGAGGCCAGAAGCGCAAGCTGGAAAAAGAGCAGCAGTGCAGACGCGGGGGAAACTACTGGTAGTGACGATCTCTCGAACACCAGTAGCTAGCGCCTAGTGTTAAGTGTGGGAATTGGGCACTTTTTTGTTTTTTGTTTAGTTTCTAATGCCTGATTTCAGGCTAAAAAAACAGCTGAACAGCATCACATAAACAGTGGCTTTGTTTACGACATGCTAGTTTATGCAAGACAAATTAAAGGTAGTTTTGCCTAGTTCAAACTCATCATCAGTCCCAACAAAGGCAGTTTCGGGCAACGAAAATTTACCTTGGAGACCAGACGTATTTAGCCTAAACTATCTTATCCCAACGCGGGAGTAGCCGTTGGTTGATGCTATCTAAGTTTGGCTCAGTCAACTAAGCTAAACTTAGATAGCGCTGAGTATTCCTCTATGTGAATATAACATGGACTGATCATCAGCGCTAAGGTTGTCAGAACTCGACTAAGCTTCCCTAAATTGCTCAGTTTAGCTTAGCGCTGAGGTGCATCTTTCGCATCGGGGCTGCAGTCTATGTCGGCCGAGTTTCAGCAGAAACATTTTCATTCTGAATGTTCACTTCGTTTGAGTTGTGTGAGTTTCCCATCCGCCCGGTTCTTATCCGTCGTTTGTTCTTTTGTCCTAGTGTCCTGAAGGGGGGGGGGTCTTCCGGGGTAGTGTTACCTCGATTACTCGCGCAATAAAACGACAAATAACCTCCTGGCTCGATTCTGTTTCCTTTTTTGTGTGCTTATAAACGGCGAGCGCCACAAAATTAACCTAAGTAATACGTCGCATGATACAGAAAACTTAAAAATTGGACATAAAAATCGTATCAGTACTGTACGCTCCCGATCTTAAGGGTTGATTATGCCCCGCCCCCGCTGATTCACATCAAGCTTGAGCGGATCGTTCAATTCCGTTCACTTGTCCGTAATTGGCTCGTTGGTTTTTGTCTGACAGCCTATGCTACCTTGCTTGATTGAGGAGTGCAGTAAAAATGCGTTTTTCAAGTCCGAAATAACATTTTTAGAGTCAGTTTTCGAAGTGGAAGAGGATATGGCTGCTTTTTAAGCTAGCTTACCGTTGATTTGTTGATTTCGGTTTCAAAATTTTTAAGACGATGAAGTTTGAGTGAATCTAAATGAACAACCAAGCGACCGACGGAACGTGTTTTCGGGCCGGACCTAAAATCGACCCTTGAGATCGGGAGGGTACAGTATTAACCTACCTGGAGGAACCCAACTGAACTGAACTGAACTGAATAACACTTTCCGTGCCGGTACAAGATCAAATCTAGATGAAAATGACGCCATGAAAAGAGCTGGATGAAAGTTAGCGATGTTTATAACGATATATAACGCAAGTCTTACAATTTCATTAAGACATTATGCTTTAAGCACGCTGTACGTGTCTTTTTGCTGGTACCGGTAATTCATTGAGCGACATGGTCATTAATGCTATACAGTTATTATTGGAGTTTTTACACTACCCAATGATACTCTGCAAAGCCGGCGGACGATTGTCTAACCAGCGCCAGCCGCACGGTCCGTCCTGCACAAATTACACAAATTAATTACGTATCATTTATTCGGATATTTTTATTCACAGACCATCCACGAGACCGAGCACTGATTATTAGACATCAAAAATATCGGTGGCTGAAACCGATGACGGAATAAACGATGGATCCATCCATCGTTTCCATCCGTCCGCTAATCATTTCCCGCTCTCACAGTCAGGACTCAGGGGCTCTCCGCATTCGTGCTGACCGTTTGTTTCATCATTCAGCGAGAACGATGAAAAGCCGGTGCTGGATGTTTTTAGACTCGTAATTACGCCTGGCAAACGGCAATGAATACACGGAATTTTCCTCGCCCCTTTATCTGACACAATTCACCGCCCAGGGGTCTTTGCATTGAAAAGCACTGTCAACACAACACGCGCGTAAACAAGCGTCTGGTGCCTGGTAAGAAGTGAGGGGTAGACCCTGTTTACTAGTACAACTTTTATGCAGCATCGTACTTGTACTTGTGTGGCACTGAAAAACAGCAGTGTTGTCTGTTACTTCGCGCTAGTAATTTTTTCGGTTTTACGGCAGATTTCTTCCCATCCGATCGCTCGAAAGCGTAAGACATCGTGTTTAAAATGCCGTCCGAAGGTAAACCGACCGTCTTGATCATCGGGAGCACTGGGAAAATTGGCCAGCTTGTGGTGAAGGAACTGGAACAGCACGCGAAAATCCTAACCGTTCGCCTGTCTGCGCGAAAAAAGGAGCAAGTTGACAAGTGGAAGAAGGAAGGTCGGGATGCAGTCTTCCTTGATCTGGACGAACCGTCTACATTCGCAGAAGCTCTCTTCGGCGTGGAGCGTGTGTTTCTCTGCACTGGTACGGACGTTACAATATTTATCTGTTACTGTCTGTCTGTCTGTCTGTCTGTCTGTCTGTCTGTTTGTTTGTTTGTTTGTTTGTTTGTTTTTTTGTTTGTATTTTTGTATTTTTGTCACAACAATTCACAGTCCGGAATTGTCTTCAGGGTACACTGTCGCTATGCTGACTCAATGCAAGACCGTCACCGACGCAGCCCGTCGCGCCAACGTCCAGCACATTGTTCACATGGGCGCCTTCTCCGATGGTCAAGCCATCGATCCCCACTACGTGTGGCACGAGCTCGTCGAGTCCTACATCAAGGCCAGCGGTATCGCCTGGACCAATCTCCACCCGAACGTCTTCATGGAAAACGTCTTTGCGCCGAACTTTTCGGAGAACAAGAACGTCATCGACTTCTACGGTGGCAATCGCGTCGGTTGGATCGCCGTCTCTGACATCGCCAAGGTCGCGGCCGTCTGCCTGCGTGAAGGACCGGAAAAGCACGCCGGCAAGGACTACTGGTTGAGCAGTGAGACTTTCAACATGCGCGAAGTGGCCGACTTGCTGGGCGGAGCGCTGGGCAAGAAGTTTGGCTACGCGTTGAAATCGCCCGACACGGACTTTGAGAAGTACCTCGGGCAGTCGGGCATCGAGCGCTGGTACCTGGACGGTCTGCGTATCTGGTTCAAGCTGGTCTGCTCCGGTGAAATGGGATACATCGGGACTGTGCGTGACGACGTGCCGTTCGTCACTGGTCAGCCGTCACTCAAGCTGAAGGACTGGATTGCGCAGCATAAAGAAGTCCTCCTGCAGACCTTCAAAGACTGATGCGTTGATCGCTTTTTCTTGGGATTAGCTTATAATCAATCATACGTGACTTCCTTCTCGGTGAACCGTGAAATGTACTTCTGACTGTTGATTTCGAGATTCCGTCATAACTGAATTGTGACTCCACCGAAATGTGACTCCACCTGAACTGTGAATCCACCGTATGTTAGGATTGCAGTGAAGCACAGTGTGTGCAGTCACAATGTACGGGTGGGTCTAAAAAGCAGCACCAAATGATCGAGATAGTGCAGTATCTGTTGTCAGGACTTCTGAGCAGTTCTTCCTGTACTGTATTTTTGCGTTAGACAGGGACAGAGTACGAGCTGTGGAACGTTTAATCGGCCACGCGGCGCTTGTGCTGTGTGTACGGTGCACACAGCCGTGCACACGTTCCATTCCAGTACAACTGTCCCTGTCTAACGCGAAAATACAGTATAATTTTATTTTCAGTAATGTTTACAATTAATTCGGCTTAAGTGGGTTTAAGTTGGGGACTTAACGTTCATCCGCACCTGTTCCGGTCGGAACCGCATACGATGTAGCACGTCTGACCACTTTATGGGCCTGGCATGGCCGGACCATATGAACAGGATACCAACTGCTGTTCAGTCAAGTTAAACATCCTACCGTATGGTCGCGATCTCAAGGGAAACTTTTCTCCCCTACCAGTAACTTTGAACCAACCCGGGCCGTGCCTATTTAGTGCCATTCACCAAATTACCAGTGTAGGAACAAATATACGGGAAAGCCTAACTGTACAATCAATCAATCGAGCACAAGTAATGTGTACGAAATGAGCCAATCAGAGAAGAGCGATTGAGATTGAACGTTCAATCGAGTGCAGGGCCATACCGAGGGAGGCGGGGCTTAGCTTTCTCTTGGGATTGCGAGCATACGGTAAAGCATCATCCAAATATTACGTAATCAAAAATCCGTGAAATTTTACCACTAGTCCACCCTTGTCAATCAAATGGAATAAGTAAAACGACCACCCTCGTTTATGGGTCGTTTGGTGACGTAATCAATAAACCGACCACCTTTCATATCTATTTTTTTTTCAAATGGACGCTCAAATTTGTTTTACTCCGTGTTGGCCAGCCACCCTCTGTCCTAATCACCTCACGAAAGGACTCTCCTGTTTGTCATCGAATGTAATCATAAGTCCAGCCTACCCACCGACCCTCCCTTGATTACGTAATATGTTGCTGGTGCCTAATAAGCAAATTCTGACCCGGTGAATGCCAGTATTCAAACGCGGAACATGTTTTGACGGGAGTGAAACCTTTTAATAGACCTACAGCGTGGGTGAGTCTGGGTGCAGCATGATGGTTGAAATTGTTACGGAATTGTGAATGAACTCATCATGTTCGCGCATGCCATCGCCGCAAGTGCATTAAATTTCCCCCTTGAAAAAAGCACCGTTTATAAAGAGCGATCCCCGCATTTCCGGGCAGGCTAAATGAAATGAATAGCTGAGGTGCCGCACATGCGTCTGAAATTCCTGAAAAGCTTTAGGTTAAGAAGAAGGGTGAATAATTGTGGAGGTTTTCCCATTGATCGGACAATATTGTTTACCTGACTGCAATAATTGCACACGCCGTCAAGATAAATTATTATTTCTTAACGAAATTCTCTTGTGTGCAGATAGCTCCTACTACGCATTTGTTCTGTCGGTATGCGTAGGTAAGAATTAGCGGACAATTTTTGCTAGTGGTTAGTGATTAGGGATAGTGCAGGCATACGGAATAATCTGCCCAATCCTATAAAAACCGGCAATTGGTGGCACTGGTGGCACTGGTAGCATTGGTGGTAATGGTGGCACTGGTGGCACTGGTGGCACTGGTGGCATTGGTGGCACTGGTAGCATTGGTGGTAATGGTGGCACTGGTGGCACTGGTAGCATTGGTGGTAATGGTGACACTGGTGGCACTGGTGGCACTGGTGGCATTGGTGGCACTGGTAGCATTGGTGGTAATGGTGGCACTGGTGGTAATGGTGACACTGGTGGCACTGGTAGCATTGATGGCATTGGTGGCATTGGTGGCATTGGTGGCATTGGTGGCATTGGTGGCACTGGTAGCATTGGTGGCATTGGTGGCATTGATGGCACTGGTGGTAATGGTGGCATTGGTGGCATTGGTAGTATTGGTAGCATTACCGGCATTAATGGTAGAATATTTTCAAATATATACACTTTAGTGTCTGCGTATTTCGAAGCACTTCTGCCGAATTTTCTCACCGGACGTCACTCGCAATAGCGGGAGATAGATCGAATCTTGCGCGGCAGACTAAACTGATTTAAATGTGCGTTGCAGTTTTTTTTATCCATTAGTGGAATAACTTAAAATATATACTTTATTATTAGCGTATTGCAAAACACGTTTGCCTAATTTTCTCACAAGACGT
>LRSR01007609.1:0-15758 GCA_001579985.1 Hypsibius dujardini
GTGGAAAACTCTTTTGTCACATGAAGCGGGTTTGATGCATTATTCCGTATGTCTCTTTCACGGGGGACTTCTTCGATCAACCGATTGATTGATTGATTGATTGGTGCTTTCTTACTCGGGTTTTTTTCTTCCCTTTGATCGGAATTTTATTTCGTCTATATTCCTCTTCTTATGATATGTCACTATATGAATGCTTCTTTTGAAGAAAGAAGAAATCTGAAATTTGAAAGAAATAAGAAATTTTCAAACAAACGTCTTGGAAGAATTGGCAGAATATTCTTCATGTCGTTTTTCCACCAAACTGAATTGCTTCGCTTCAGACCACTGCGACACCTTCCACAGCGTCCACCCCGAGGAAACAATATGGTTTCAGTCGCCCAATTTCCCGCTTAACTATCCGCCCAGTACAGACTGCACGTATGCTTTTGAAGCTCCGGAAGGTTTCGTCTTGGAAGTAAGTACAAGTAAATGTGGCTTTGACGAAGAGGAGAGGCAAACTTTTTCAGCCCAAGGAAAACCACCCACCACATCGTAACACACACATGGCAGAAATCTTGAGCTAACCGAGTTAAGCTATTCACCTCAGTCTGTGATAGAAGGGCGTCATTAAACGAGGTAAGTTGCTTGACTCAATTAGCCCAACGTTTTTGCCACGTGTGTAAGTGTGCTATTAAGCAATATGCGCCATGACACAAACTCCTTTCCTCCACACATCGACAAAAAGACACGAAGGCGCTCGATTGTGGAACAGAAAGCAAACAGACCAATGAAAACACCTCGTGTGATGTGTGCTCGTGTGTTGTTGCAAACAACTTCACGAGAAAATGGCGATTTGCTCGTGCATCCGTGAGCCTCACACACGATCTCACGATCACTTGCACGTCGTGTCCGCATGTCGTCGTGTTAGGAAAAGGACTCTGTGTCATGGCGCATATTGCTTATTGACCAAGCATCGACGGAACAATCGAGCGCCTTCGTGCTTTTGTTGCATGTAGTCAACTGAGCG
Source organism: Hypsibius dujardini (assembly GCA_001579985.1). Classification (NCBI taxonomy): domain Eukaryota; kingdom Metazoa; phylum Tardigrada; class Eutardigrada; order Parachela; family Hypsibiidae; genus Hypsibius; species Hypsibius dujardini. The sequence continues at coordinate 1,007 of LRSR01007609.1, forward strand.
CAGGCAGTTAGTAGCCTTAAAATAAAACAGCCCGTCAGATCTTGCCGGCGAAGTTTTAGTGATATATTAAGATGTCTGAAATATTGAAACCTTTTCGGCTTGTCAGAAAACAAGCCCACTTAACACTTTAAGGGGAACTTTGTTTTGGGCCAAAAAAATTCCCCAGATCTCCGTCTGTGGTGGCCATGGTTATTTTAATTCATCCTCGAATATTACTTTTTTATGATAATATAATTAGTTTACAATTTTTTAGCCATAGCCAAAACCTCGAAGCACCCACATGACGTCATCAGGAACTCCGGTAGCTATTTAAATTCCCTGTCAGATTCTACGGAGATTCTGAATGGCGGTACCTGTTGAAAAAGTTACAACTCCTGGACCCACAAAAACAAATGCATCCCAAAAACACTTTATTTTGAAAGAACAGAGCAAATTGTAGTTTTTTGCAGACATTTCGTAAATGAATTTCCAATCGATTGCAGTTAAAGGGGACAAAATCGGTGTTTTAGTTGGAAAGTTACGACGGAGACTTTTACTTTTTCCCAGTTTTTAATGGAGCTTTTACTCCCGCAAAATCCCGATCTCCAGGGACACTTTTTTGCCCTACCAGTTAATTTGATCCACCCCGGATCTTATCTGTTCATCACCGTTTGCTATTGGACATCTACAATCAATCAATCAACTGATTTAATGTGTGCGTACAAAAATTCCGCTTAATCAATCAATCGATCGCTGCCAAGTTGCTCTTATATTTCAACCAATCACGATACAGTGAATCCGATTGAACAGTCAACCGATGACTGGCGTGGGGTTTAACTGTCCCTTGAGGTCGGGAGATTACGGTACGCAAAAATCCCTGTACTTTTGTATACGGAGATTGGCCGTTCTCTCGTTTCCTATTCCCCTAGTCCTATACTAAAGTTGGCCACTCTGAAGCAATAAATCGGATTTTCTAAAAATCATCTTTTTTTTAGTCGCGGCAACATGTAAAGGGCTGTTTCATTTTAGGGCCGCTAATTGCTTACTCTCAATGACCACGTGAAAGAATAAGCCTGTCTTCCCTTCCTGTGACTGAACTCCCTTTCTCATTGGTCAATCGTACACCTACGATGCGGAGGGCCGTTTCCTTTGCGGAAAAAGGATGTTCCATTTTCCTTGTGTGTTTCGGTCGGCAAGTTCGGTACAAGTTCGAACTACTCGGTCGCTTTTTCAGTTTGATGCGGCGGAATTTTCTCTGGAACAAGTTAGCCCGGTCAGCGGAATCTGCTGGGACAGCCTGACGTTCAGTGAACTCGGACTGCCACCCGGCAGCGAGCTTCGATGCAAACTGAAGGCCCTACACTGTGGCACGGCTGGACCGTCGAGAATCCGTTCCACCGTCAGAAAAGTCGTAAGTTTCTCTCTCACCATGGTGGAAAAAGGTCATGATTGTTGTGCGCGCATCAGCGAACCCAAATGATGAATATTTTTATTGGTTTAGCAAGCTGTTTTTCATACTGATCTGACTGGCAATGCAAAAGGCTTTCGTATTTCCGTAAGAGGTACGGGGATTTCAACCGGAGAGCCAAGCAGCAACATAGAAAAGTTCACTCTTTATTTATCACACTGGCTGATTTTTTGTCTTTCGTACACAAAGCAATCCCGCGACCGGCTGATGTCTGCTCCGATGACTACTCTCTCAGTGCGGACGTCGGCGGAACTGACACTGTCCCGGTCACCGGTAAGAAAATAACGATGAAAATTAAAGGCTGGAAAATGGCGGTAGAAATAATAGAATTGCTTTTATTTTTTCACTCAGCAGTATGATGAGTAAGCAGTAACTGAATCACCAGCCACTGTACAATTGTTAGGCGTCCGGTTGGGTCTGCACCACATTTATCGTGAAAAGCCATCACAGTGAACAGGGTCGCCGAAATCGTAAACAACTGATCTCATCTACACCTTTGGTCAGAAAAATCGGGACGCTCGATTTGTCAAGAGACAATTTGTTGCCACAAGGCTGCAGACTATATAAAAAGTGCTTTTGATTTGAGGCGGAAATAGTTAGCCACAAGACCACATGGGTATAGCCTGCAGCCTTGTGGTAAAAAATTGCCTCTTGACAAATCGAGCGTCCCGATGTTCTGGCCAAAGGTGAAGAAGATACAGTAAGCGACAGAATTTAATCTAACGGAGGGTCCTGGAAATGGGCAAGAGGGGCGGAGGTGGGGTAATAATTAAACAATCAACCAATCGATCAGCAGGGCTCCGGAGCGGAGTAGTAAATAGTTAAGACAGTAAACCAATAGCATTAACGGATCGGCGCGGTACGATGATTATTCGCCTCAGAATTGTAAAATCTCCAACGGTTCGCACCTTAAGCACTTACTGTGTTTTTTTTCTGGCTTGCCACAATATTTTTTTAACCCATGTCTTAGCCCAATAAACCAAATGAATAATCGTTTAGATAAACGGGGCGTTTCGAAGCTGAATTAATACTTTAACGCAGTTAATTGACGCGAGTGGTTAACGCCAACTTTGGGGCGTGCCCATGCGAAAATTAGCGAAGCCCTGATTAACGAGATAATCCCCTCAAATAATTCAGTTTTCAAAAACGATTACTGAGAAGCTGTTTTGTGAGTGGAAGAAGAGGTGTATCAGAACAGCGATCTCGTAATTTTTTTCCTGCCTCGGTCACGACCGTTGTGAATAGTCCTGACGTTCGCATGGGCGCCGTTGGTAATGTCCCAGCCGTGGACTCCTCAACACTTACGGTCGCTTACAGCAACGGGCAGAGGGTGAATTTGTTTGTTCCTTTTCCGGTATCAACTGACACAGAAGACGAAAACAACAGTGCCGATACGCCAAGCCCAGAAACGGTTGATGAAGAGCCCGCCGCTGCTGACACCGAGGAGGAACCCGTTAATATGATCATCGAAGAACTGTCACCAGATGAAGTCCTTGATCTAGAACCGATGGACGAGGTGAAGGAGGAGGAGGAGGATGCCGAAAATGGCGATTCGCAGCCCGCCAGCGCTACAGCCGCTACCGATGAAGAACCTGCTACGACGAACGCCGTAACAGACCATTTCACACCGGAATACTTGAGCTATTCTATCGCTTTGAATGCGGAGCACGACGAAGTCCTGGAAACGTCGGATGATGATGCTTCGCTTACCGGTGACGAACCGGCTGACACCTCCGTTGTTCCGGCTGCTCCAGATAGCTCGGCTGCTGCTCTTTCTGTCGGCGCTGAAGGACCTGCCAACGCCGTACCAGAAGACCATTCCACCCGTCAACCCTCCCAGTGGGTGTCCGCCTTGAATGCGGCGTACGGCGATGTACTGGACTCCGAGGATGCCTCTCCCCTTCCTGAACCAGAAGACACATCCGTTGCGGAAGCTCCAGATAGTTCAGCCTTAGTCGGCGTCGTTGTTCTAGACAGTGCCGCGGTTCTTTCGCCCTTCAGCCCATTAGACGTGTTGATGCAGCGACTTCGAGGTAAATGACAGTGGCACACCGAATTAAGACTAATAACAGGGAATCAGATGGGAATTTGAAAATCTGATTGACTGGAAATTGTTTTCAGAAGCACTACGTCGTCAACATTTTGATGAAGTTAGAAAATATTTCGTTTTGCTGTGAGCCCTGATTTGAGCGGGAGAAACCTCGGAAGTCCCGGAACACAGTTACTTACTTATTTTTGAAATACTTCGTGTTAAAGTGAAGGAGCACCGTCGATTGTAGCCTTTTCGAATTAATCACAGATGGAAAACAAAAAACGCCAACAGCATCTCCAACAGTTTTTTGGATTCTCACACAAAACCTTGCTCGAAAAAAAATATTTTTGATTTTCTAAAAAGGCTGTGTCATGGTCCAAAGCGCCTTCTAATGAATTTGGGTCTACGGTGAAAAGCTAAGCAAATGTCAAAATTTACCGCTCTTTTTTACCAGCGCTGGGTAGCTCGATTTGAAGCGGAAATGTTGCTCTGAATTCCAGACAGATTCCATTTTAATCTTTAAAAAATCTTTGCGGCCGCACTTTAAAGTTTTTGAACAGCTCGTAAACGGTTATTTTAAAATGGAATCTGTGTGGAATGTGGTGCGAGATTTCCGCTCCAACCCGGGTTACCCAATGGTGGTAAAAAAGAGCGGTAACTGTTGACAGTTGCTTAGCTTTTTGCCATAGACCCAAATCCCGTAGAAGGTGCCTCGAATCATGACACAGCACTTTTGGGAACTCAAAATTTTTTTTCGAGCAAGCTTTTGTGAGAGCTGCTTAGAGATGCTGCTTGAATTTCTTGGCTGCCATTTTTTAACAATCGGAAAAGGCTTAAAGCGACGGTGATCCTTTACCTCAATACAATCCACAGACCTTTTTATTCTTAAAATTTCAAAATTATTGCGCCGTTGGAAAAAATTTTTCACTATGAAAACGAGCGATTTCTGAAAAAACCAAGTGTTTCAACACGTTTGGACTATTTTATTTTTGACATTTGACTTACTTGCGATTTACATTTTCCCGAGAAATCATTGACGTGGACAGTTTGTGGTGTTAAAACAATTCGTTTTAATTATGATGTACAGTAGTTCACAATTATAGCGCTTATACGAGATCCTCTTTTGAAAATAAAGTCTATCTTTTTCGTTGCTCACAATTGTTATTTCTGTTTTTAAAATAAAGTATTTCTTTTTCGTTGCTGACAATTTTTATTTTGTCTGAACAGCAAAACAGCAATGGCAGCAATCCCAACCGCCCACCGTACCCCACATCCGAGCCCAACCATCCACGCACTCATCCACACACCCACCTCGTAACCTCTTCCATCTGTTCCATCAAATGGAGTCCGGGCTCTTCCTCACACAATACGCCCTCGGCGACCTCACCCAACAGGCGGAAGAATACGCCCTCCGCGACCCGGCGTACCCGGCGACTCGGCGACTCGGCGACCTCGGCGACCTCGGGTCGCCGAGGGGTACGCCCGTACCCGCTGATCCGGGCACGGTCGTTGAGCTCCAGGGTTGGAAGGCGGTCAACATCACCGCCCAGACTTTCACCACGGTCAGCCGAACCAACAGTCGCGAATGCCTGGAAGCTTGCAGGTAAATCTTTTTGTAATTCAAATTTCGGCAAATGTTCATTTTCTTCTAGATTAGAATAGGTCAGAACGTTGGATAATTGATATTTAAAAAAAGTAAACTAGTAGGATTGTGTCTGATAAATAATGTTTAATATCCCAAAAGTTATTCTATTTTATATTAAATAAATTAGAATATATATGTAGGTTTCAGAGCGCTCGAAATCAAGCGTTTAAAAAACTGATTGCAGTGTGTTAGAAGATGCAAGAACTCTCGCTGCATTAACACGTCGGGGGAAAAACACTCAAGAGAATTGGAATCAAAGCCAACAATATAAGAGTCGTTTTTATAATGAGGACTGCTGACGGCGTGCGGAGACCTCTTTTCCTCCAAAAATGCTAAAAATGGCCAATTTTGGTTATTTTTGCCGGACCTTAATCACTAACCAAATACTCAGGTCAAGATCTCTAATTTTGAGTAAGATCTCGATTTTGAAATCCAGTTGAGTTTATCAATTTCGGTCAAACCGTCTAAGCATGAGAGAACGGAAGTCGCCGTGTCGACATTTGTCACACAATGGGCAGTAATAGATTAAGAGATGCAGGGAAGAGATGCACACCATACAATACAGTAAAAAAGTCCTCTTATTTTGCGCACGTCACAGGCGCTTTGAGGACTTTTTACTGTATGAGGCAAAGTGTGTATTTCGGCTCACCCTCCACCTAGTCGATAAATCGGCTCACTCATGGATTTCTTTTGACGGCAGGTGCTTGATTGTTTGATTTGCTTTACTATGTCTTATTATGCTATAACTTTTCTGAAAATCAAACAATCAAGCAGCTACCATCAGAGAGAAATCCATGAGTGAGCCGATTTATCGACCAAGTGGAGGGTGAGCCGAAATACAGACGTTGCCTCATACTGAATACTGATACGGGTACAGCTCTTAACGCAGCCAATCGTATAGACTAAACTTCAGCCACTTACATGGCAAACCAGAAAATACTTAAGTTACTATTTTTTAACGATAATAGACTGGAAATTGGAAGAAAACAGTGGAGAACACATATTTTAAAACCAATCTGTAGAACAGTTTCTAAAATTTAATCTTAATGTCTCACAAGTCACTACAATTAAGTAATATTAAATAGTTACATAAACTGAAATAATATGAGAAAACGTAAAATCAATGGGTGTAAATGAATTTAAGTTGATTATAAAAAAATATTTACAGGCAGGTCATGGGCTGCCGGTTCGTCTCGTTCGACCTCGACACCGGTGTCTGTCAAGGGTTCGACGGTATGGAGAGTCCGTTGCTGGTCCGCGACATCAGTCACTCGCTGTTGGCCATCTCCAGTAAGGCCTTCACGGTGAAGAAGAATGTCGACTACATCGGTGATGACATCGCGGTGAAGGAACCGTCAAGCGTTGAATTGTATCTGGACGGCCTATCCGGAGGCGTGGCTAGACTGGAGGTGGCCAGTGAGGAAATGTGCCTGCAGCTGTGCCGCATCCACCCGCGCTGCAACGTGGTTACCTTCAAAACGGACAACAACGGCTGCTTTTTAAAGTCCAAGACGGTTTTGAATTCCAGTACAATCGATAATCACGCCGTCTCGTATATTTCCTGAATTGCAACGAAAAATGGGTCGCCACACCGGATAGAATTAGAATTGTCGCAATGTCCGCTTAAAGGGAATTTGATTCATGAAAAGTGCCTTTTCGGACCTCCCCGGTTTGGTCGCCGAATTCATGACTCGCCTACTAACTGATATGTTTCATATTCACAAAAACATTTAGAGAATGGTTCAGTTTATTTGCTGTAGGAAGCATAAATAAAAGCTGCAAACGTATGAGGCAAAGTGTGTATTTCGGCTCACCCTTCAGTTGGTCGATAAATCGGCTCACTCATGGGTTTCTCTTTCATGGCATATGCTTGACTGTTTGATTTGCTGTACTGTATCCTAGCGTACTAAAGCACTTTAGAAATCAGACAATCAAGCAGCTGCCATCAAAGAGTAATCCATAAGTGAGCCGATTTCTCGACCAAGTGGAGGTTGAGCCGAAATATAGACTTTGCCTCATATCAGTCGAGGGACACGGCACAAAATCGCCCAAAATGAGTCAAATGAGTCACTTCGACTTTTCCCGGTAGTAACAAGGTATAATGTTAAAATTTAAAACGGACAAACATACATACATACATAAAGACAGACAGACAGACAGACAGACAGACAGAGCAGGCAAACAGACAGACATACAGACAGACATACAGACAGCCAGCCCAGAACAAACAAACAAAAAGACAGACAGACAGACAGATAGCCTAGCCAGACAGACAGACAAACAGGCAGACTGACCGACAGACAACAGACCGGCAGACAGGCAGTCAAATAGCTAGCCGGACAACATAGATGTTGTTTAGATACGTACATTTTTGTATGCACCCTTGACGTTTACAGCTTCGTGACGAGATCAGCTTCGGAAACCGTCACCACGGAGGGTGTGACTATTCCTGCGGACACGGGGATTGAAGTGCCGATCTGGTACTTACAAGTACTTCATTGTTTGGGAACCTCTTCTAATCACGCGTGTAATGTTTCAAAGTTTGACTTGCTTGTGATAGGATGACCCGGAAGTGTGGGATCGACCTTACAAATTCAATTCAGAACGATTCTCACCCGAGAAGAAACCGTTCATCCCTCCGATGGCTTATCTGCCGTTCGGCGCGGGACTACGAATCTGCGTTGGAATGAGGTAAGCCCCCGTTTGTGTCCTCCCCGCTATCTACCTACCTCCCCCCCCCGCCTGACAGTTGGTGAACATTTCGTCTTGCAAATCAGGTTCGCTCTACTGGAAATTAAGACCCTCTTGCGGATCTTACAACGCTTCCGCATCAAGACATGTCCGGAAAGCGAGGCGGAATTGCAATTGAAGACCACAATGGTGTCCCTCACCCCCGGTCAACGGAGTGTTTATCCGCCTCAAAAAACGAGCCGAACTCTAACTTGCTCATTTAATTATTTTTTATCACTTATTCGGATAAAGAAATTAACTAAATATCATATTTAATACAATGCGAGAGTAATTAAAAATTTCTAAAATTTCTAAAGTGTTGTTCGGTTTAGAATTTTATGTATTTATTGTAGGTCTGCAGTTCGACTTAAATACAGACCGAAATGAAACAAAATGTACTATACAATACACGTGTACAATGAAAAGAAACTGCCAATGCTGCGCAAGTTTTGATTTGGCATAAATGCTGCGCACGACAGAGCAAAAACCATGAAGGATATCAATCAAAATAGCCACAAGAGTTCTTTTTCGTTTTTCATTTTTAAAACAAAACATATTTTTGATTTTCTGTCAAAAATTATTTTCACATATGCTTGTCCGATTTATTGCCAATTTTTTGAACCCAAAAAATCGACAAATAATGAGAGAAAATCGTGACGTATATCAACCAAAATAGCCACAAGCTTTCTTCTTCGTTTTCCATTTTTAAAAATTATATTTCAAGTTTTTTTTGCCAAAATTATTTTTACATATATTTGTCCGAATTATTCCTGATTTTGTGAAGCCAAAACATCGACAAGCAAGGAGAGAAAAGTGTGCGAACGTGGCATTTTCATTTCGGAATTGGAAGTTTTTACCTCGTGCAACGTGCTTATGCTGAAGAACAATTTTACGAAGGCCTTCGCCCTTCGGTGACGGCCTCTGGCGGTTGACTGTGTGTTATAACTTTTCGGCGTCGGTGTGTTATAGACATGAAAAGCTGTTCACAATCGTGGACGGAGACTAAAAAAAAGACAACCGGATATTTTCCGCACACGATTATTTATAACCTTTGGAAAGCTTTCCGGCATCTTTTGTATCCGGCGATTGGTGGATATCCCCTGACGCTTCAATTTTAAAAATGTCCGACGACGAAGATATGGAAGCCCTCGACGGTGTGGGCATACCGGCGAACCCGCAACGGTTGTCCGATTGCATCAAGGTCTACAAGGGGTGCAATGTGAACTATCCGTACTACTTGTCCCTGCCGGATCTGGAGCGGTTTCAGACCACCGCCAACGATGTGGCCATCTGTGGGTTCCCCAAGTCAGGTAACAATAATTTAATTATTATCTATTTTTATTTTTATTTTATTTAATTCACTTTAATTTAATTCCATTTCATTTTATTTTAACTTATTTCCATTCAATTTAATTTAATTTAATTTATTTGAACTATATAAAAAAGTTTTAATTTGCATTTGTTATTTCCGAATCCGCTTGTTAACATAATGATGAAATTGCAGCGCAATTGCAGGTCACCCTAGGAATACTCCAAAAATCATCCACCAAATATCTTTTCTTTTCGATTTTTTCAACTTTCACAAATTTGTCTGGAAACCTGTCTAAATAAACTCACATTAAGATAGATCATTCATATGCTAAATATTACTTTTGAATTAATTATGTATCAAAGGAATAATGCTTACGGTATAATAATATTTTCTGTATAAAAACCACTTTTTAATTAATTAAAGTTTTGTTTAAATTGTTTTTGATATACGAATGCTACAACCGCAAGTATATTATTAAATTAACTAAATATGTAAAATAAAACAATAGTTAAGATAAAATAACATTTCTTGTATAAGCACTTTTTTTTAAATTAAATACTTTTTTTAGAAATTTAAAAATTTAACTTTTAAATTAAGTACTTTTTTAAAAGTTTAAAAATTAAGCTTTTAAATTAAGTACTTTTTTTAAAAATTTCGATTTAAAGGAATGAAATTTGTTTTGTATTCCAGGATCGGCATGGCTGTCCGCCATCGTTACGATGATCCAAGCCAACGGTGATCCTGCCTCGCTGCTGCAAGGTGCCCCGTTGGACGAAAAGGTGCCATACTTGGAGTTCTGTACGCCTGCAAATTACGCCGGTAAGGGTCCTCCAAAAATCATGTATACTGTCGTTACTATGCAATGATTCCGAGCGTTATCGTCTAAAAAAGCTGAATTTAACCCGCAGGTTATCGCGTCGTCGACCGGCTGAGTCAGCAGCCTGGAGGGCGGACATTTTTCACGCATCTCTCTTACAATGCACTACCGCCTAGCATAACCCAAAACAAGACCAAAGTACGGCAAAAAAAAGGTTTCGGCGGTTTTCAACAGAAAGTAAATCTATAATAAATAAATTGTGGGAGATAAAAAAATTATATTATAAAAAAAGGTAAATTGGATTGCTTTAGTAAAATTAACTGAACTGAATTAAGTTTTAAAAAAATTTCTTCACTGAAATTAAGTTGTACCACTTTTTTCACCACAGATAATTTACCATATCAGAAACCCGAAGGACGTGATTGTGTCGACGTACTTCCATCTCATGTCCCGGCGGCAATCCAAATTCGGCGGCAACCTCGACGTCATGGTGGACGCATTCGTGGACGGGACCGTGTGTTACGGGCCGTATTTCGACCACATCGCCGGCTACTGGAAGCATCGTCACGACCCAGACGTCTTCGTTCTATCCTTCGAACAGCTGAGTCAAGTAAGGGATCTTTTTCCTTGTATGTACACTCACGCAATGGCGGCCAAATAAACCTTCTAAAAAATGGAAAACACTTCTCTGTATATATTTTTTTTTCTTGTGCCCTTATCTCATTCGCATGATAATTCAGGACTTCGATGGGAATGTGAGAGAGCTGGCAAAATTCCTCGGGAAGCAGCTGACGGAGCAGCAATTTCGGACCATTGCCCATCACTGCTCATTTGGTAAATGAGGCACTGAATACAGTTATTTTAACACTATCTCAAATTTAATTCAATATTTAATTCCAGATTTAGTTCCAGATTTAATTTCAAATTTAATTTCAAATTTAATTCCAGATTTAATTTCAAATTTAATTCCAAATTTAATTTGGAATCGAATGGCGTCAGCCAAATATTTTTTTGGAAAGGAGGGGGCGGAGCTATGTGCTAACTTTGAAGAGCTTGCTGGAATATTCAACCCTTTCTGAAAGTTGCCCATAGCTCCGCCTCCTTACATCTCAAAAATATTTTTGACTGATTCTCATTTCAATCCATTTCAAATTGAATTTGAGACGGTAGAGTGTTAAAACAATAATATTTAATGCATTTCGATAAATCGCTATTTTTATAGGGAAAGTCAATGAAAATGGAATCTTCCCGTGTTTTGCCAACTTTGAAATTTTACCAGAAAAAGTTCTCGGAGAATCGCCAATGAAATAAATTGTATCAATCATCAATAATATTGAACAAATTTTAACGAAATTTGAAAACGGTTTCAAATCGCCCTCTGAAAATCACCCAAAATAATCAAATGAAAGGAGCGAAAATTATTTACATGCATTTCGATAATTTATTCCCTTTTCGGGATTCATTTTTTTAACTCACGTTGAAATCCTTTTTTTCAGAGCAAATGAAGGAGAACGAACGCACCAATCGGGTGGCCAGTGATCGGGCTGGAGTCCTGGACTTCCAAGTGTCTCCCTTTCTACGTGCAGGTATATTTAATAATAATGCGGTTGATTTTAATTTTCAATTTTTTTGTTTTTATTATATTAATTTTAGTTTTAATTTTAGTTTAATTTTAATTTTAGTTTTAGTTTTAATTTTAATTTTAATAACTTTATTTTTGATCCTTGGATGCATATCTGATTGCAGTTTCCTCTACGTAGTTGATCATCATTGCTGCTCATTTGTTTTCAGGGAGTGTCGGCAACTGGAAGGTCCACTTCTCCAGGGAAATGGATGCGAAAGTGGACGCTTGGATAGAGAAGAACCTCCAGCGTCCCGATCTCGCCGGCCTTGCAATGATCTTCGAGTAGAGAGAGAGAGAGAACCGAAACGAACCGATGACGTTTTGACGGTTACAGAGGAGCTTTAAATATGTGACTAATTCCGACCTTATCTGCGGCGCATTATCACGAACCTATTACATAGCAAACAATCAGTTGATAAGGCAAATATCCGCTTGTTCACTCGTTGCATGTTCCCATTCGTAACACCCTATTTTGATTACTTATTCCCGGTGGTTTACCGTCGCATACGCAGTCCTGTGAAATTTCCAGCAGAACAGTTTATTATTGACAGTAATTTTCTCCCCCTTGCACTTGTCTACTTTCAGACAAGAATATTCGAAACAATGCTTTCCATTAGAAGCGCTGTCTTAACTGGTGCAATTTGTCTTTCGTTTTGCGAGGCTTATTACGACGGGAGATTTTCCCGAACTGGAAGACCGTTCACAGAAGCTTATGATAGGAATGGCTTAAAATCGATTTTGCCTCGGAGGACACCGACGAAGAGTCTGCGGGAAATTTTCATCGGACGATGTCTATATTTTGGGAATGTGATGTACACTGATCCGGCGGTGTATGCGTAAGTTCGCCACGGCAAAGCAGGAGGCAGACACCGATTAATTGTTGGTTGTACTTACTATTATATTCGGTTAGACCGAAGAATTGCACAGAGATGTGGGAGACTTTCCATCAGTCCTACAGCGGACATGACGAGTGCGGCACCCCGGAACAGAATTACTACAAGTTCGCTGAGGCTGCCTATAATAATGTCAAAGAAAACCGAGTAAGTCGTAAGCGGCAGGCATATACAAAGACACCGACAGAGACGCAGCCAGAGACACGGGCAAAAACCCAAGCACAGACACAGACAAAGTCACAGACACAGACACAGACACAGACACAGACACAGACACAGACACAAACACAGACACAGACAAAGACACAGACACAGACGCAGCCAGAGATACAGGCACAAGCACAGATACAGACACAGGCGAATACACAAACGGAGGCAGACATACACCGATAAAGACGTAGTCAGAGTCATCTGGGCCAGTACTTTTCGTGTTAAAACACTTTTTCTTCTATTAGTCGGCTTTTTGGGAGGGTCTTCAAGTCTTCATGGACGAGTTCAGCGAAAATGGACGGCGTTTCGTGGGGATCGCAGATACGTTCACGGGTAAATTTTTAACCGAAACGGTGTACACGATGTGTACACGTGTACACTGCAAAAATTTTCATTGAATCAAATCACCCATTCTGCTGTATAGGTTACGTCCTGAACAACTGTGCCTGGTGCGGAGCGCAGAAGGACGACAGCCGGTCCTCCACTTGCAACGACGGCTGTACCAACTGCACTTTCAAGTGGGCACCCAACTGCACCGAGCATAGCTTCTGGGCAGCAGCGTCCAGACAGGTAATGTTATTACTATAACTCGTATTCCTGGACATTAGGAAGCACTTGTAGTAACTGTTTTTTGTCCGTGTAGTATGCCAAAAATGCAACCGGGAGAGTGACCCTCTTCCTCAACGCTGCCCGGCCATCCGTCTACAACAAATACGGGTTCGCTTGCCAATATGCGCATACTGCACATTTCTCAGTTCACCAGACAATACAACGGAAGTACTGTAGATGCTCATTTTTTGGCATGTTTAGACTCTTCACCACACACGAACTTCCGGAGCTGTATTGGCCGAAGAACTCCCACGTAGACGTCCGACTAGTGCTGCCCACATTGGGTATCGTGCCAACGTGAGTGCGAGGCACGAAGAGACCGTACCGAGTATGCCATAGGCATACTCACAGCTCCTTATGCGATAGGCATGCCATAGGCATCTCACAGCTCAGACGTTTGTCTGACAGGTCAGACAAACATCTGAGCTGTGAGATGCCTACACTTTGGTGAACTACTCAGACATTCAGACATGCGTTGCTACATACACCCAGCATTGCTGCACAGGCAGGCAAACTATACAGAGTAGAGGGACACATAGAAATATATGTTATATACAACGTACACAAGCCCAGCTCGGGCTGCGCCCTCGCTTGGTGAGTAGTTTACACTCACAGTCCCAAGTTTAATTATTCATCACGGTTGGTTTGTCTGTCTGATTGTGTGTATGTTTACTCTGTCTGTTTGTGTTTGTCTGTCTGTCTGTCTGTCTGTCTGTCTGTTTCTATGTCTCTATGTCTCTATGTCTGTCTGTCTGTCTCTATGTCTATCTCTATGTCTCTATGTCTGTCTGTCTGTCTATCTGTCTCAGAGAACGGGACGCGTCTAGAAGCTTAAGATATGAAGACATGTAGACACTTTTCAATGCCTGATACTTCGCTAGGTCCGTAGCTTTATGATTTCTTTTGCTGTAGTGATTTGTGATCGTGCTTTTTTTTCCAGAGAAAAGTGCGAAACGGGAAGCCTTCTGGAACTACGAACCTTGATCGAGAGCAAAAATCTCACTATGACTTGTAAGTCATTTATATGTACTATGTAGATGAAACGGCGGTATTACGGGTTGAACCTTGGTGGACCGAAACTGGAAAGGAATTGAAACTGAAATTTACAGGTACCCATTATCCTCTGGATGTGAGGCACTTCAAGTGCGCGGACGATTCGGAAGCGATGGAGTGCCGGTTTTACTACGATCCAGAGTGTTTGATGACCGTCGAACGGTAAGCGTGCCGCGTGCCACGTTAGTGATTCGAGCTACCGTAGATAGTAAAGCAAATATTTTTACCACACGAAATGAACGAACTGACGAAAATTTTGTTCTCAAACTTTCAGAGGCCAGGAAGCCAAGTGTGCCTATCGGAGTTCGGGGAGCCAGACCACCTGCGTCACGGCCCTTCTCTACTCGGTTCTGGTGTTCGTCTTTGTAGTCAACGTCTAC
>LRSR01007611.1:0-15755 GCA_001579985.1 Hypsibius dujardini
CTGTCTGTCAGTTTGCTTGCCTTCCTGCTTTCCGGCTTATCTGTCGTTCAGCCTTTCCATTTGATTACCTCAATTTCTTCATTTCTTTATATGGAGTTTCATGGAAACAGGTTTTGATGAGTTCGATATATAGCGTTGATTGTCCAATCAATTTGACTGGTTCCAGGCATCTTTGCAATTCGGTTAATTAATCGTAAACTCCGCATAGTTCCGGTTCAGGTCTAATTTTGCTAAGAGTCATGTGTCCTTCGGGAAAAAAACTATGACAGAACTTAATTGAAATAGTGGCCAAAGGCTACAATGAAGTTCTCCAATGACACGGACCTATTGCTCGGCCATCAACCTTTTTGTCTTGTGTTTTTGGAAATGAGATCGGCCCTTGAAAATGAGTTTGATGCAGTATTTGTAACGTTCCAGACGCTTTCAAGCACCATGCGATCGAAGAGTTATGAGCGCAAAAGGGCATCGTGTGACTTGAGAGAATATTCTTCAACGGAGGCTTTCTTGTATGTCGGAACTCACGGTACCGTGATTGATCCACTGAAACCAAATTTCAATGAAAAGCTGATGTACACATTTTGTTGATTGTGTATGAAGAATAATATAAACTTACGGGACGCATAGACCCTTATCACAATTGACGTTGCCTGGACCTCCACAATGACCGCAAATTCCATTTTCTGTCGAGTACGGCGTCCAAAGAGCTTTTTTGCTGTTTCCACTAGATGAACGATGAAAAACGGCTTAGTGTCTGTCAGTTACCTTTACTTCCGGTTTCTCGGCTTACGATGGGCAATAGTGACAGACAAACAGGCGCGCCAAATTATTGTCCATTCCCGGACAGTCTGAATAGCCGCAGCCGATTTGATAACTCGTTGCCCACACGTTCTGAATTGGCAAGAAAATTTATCACAAGTATTCACGGGTACTCCTTGGATGGTGTAACTTGATACCTTACCTGCAGGTAATGCCCAACCATTTTTGAGCGAGTCTCTTTTCCGTAGGTAAAGTCTTCGATTTCGGCGTCCCATGCTTTGAATGTTTGATTCCAGGTAAACTGTCCCGCAGCTAGATTCTGGCCACACTTATTGAATTCTGCAAGCGGGAAACATGGAGATGAAAACGATGGCATGTGTCTATGTCTATGTCTGTGTCTGTGTCTGTGTCTGTGTCTGTGTCTGTGTCTGTGTCTGTGTCTGTGTCTGTGTCTGTGTCTCTGCCTGCTTTTTGCGAGCCCCTTCTCTATCGCATGAAACTTCGAGAAGTCCTTAGGGCATGCCTGTCTCAATAAACCTTACTTGAGCTACTTCGCACAGGTTTGCCGTTCGCTCCAAGCGGTCCATGCTCAAACACACAATTATCAGCCCATTTTTGAGCTTGCTGTGCTGCCACTTCATCCCAGACGGCCCGCAGCATATTCGATGCACGTGCTTGTCTGCGAACCTCGTTCAATAAATCCAAAATAACGGCCCGTGTAGAATCGCATTCCGTGTTGAGGCTGTTTTCGTCACATGACGGTGGGTCTTCCGCATTAGAGTCAGCTTCCACGGGTGTTGCGGTGGTGGTTGTTGTGGACCGTCGGCGTTTCCTCCTGCGTTTGGTCGTCGTCGTTTGCGGCACCGGAGCCGGATCACTTTCTCCGGATAGGTCGCTGACAGGACTAATGACACCTCCATCAAAGACTTCATCCGTCACGATGGTGGTTACCGTTTTCACATGGCGAAACCGATGCCGTTCGCCAGAACGGTTAGGCCGTGAAATCACCCATATGGTACTCCTGTTGACCGTGACATGAGAGCCCCCTATTCCGTCCTCCTGTCCTCTTATGTCTGAAAGTTATACAAGTCAAACTGATAAATGAAACAATAGTTTCAGATAAATCCAACAAACCAGTTTACTAAACTAAATTAAATATGCTATTTTGTAGTTGTTTAAAAAACCATATTTTAAACTAACATGTTGGTGCTATTGATTTTTTCATTACCATAATTTGTGGACAGAATCTTATCAGAAAAGCTGAAATTGGTGACGAAGAAAAAGACAAAATGTAACTTTGTTTTATTTTATTTTATACATTCCCAAAATAACATTTCAAAATACCTGTTTATATCAAAGCAGTGACAATATTTGACGCTAATGTCAATTACGCTAACTGCATACCGCAACTTTACACTTTGATACGTGAGCACTGACCTGGTTGTGGGTCTGCGGTGGTCGTGATCTCGTTGGATGGTGACTCGGTGGGGCTGGAGTCTTGTGCCACGCAGTATGCCGTCCCAATCGTCCCTGCAAAGTGACCTTCTCATGCATTGTTATAATACAAAAAAAAAGATAAGTTATATAGGCAGGTTATATTACCGATTATTAGGAAGTTGAACACTGCGGCGCGCATGACGTGGAAAACATTGGGCGAGAATAACGCTGAGAGCTTCCGTATTGTTATACGATTTGCAATAGGCGTCTTTCACTTTTTTTAGTCGCGCGCCGCGAATCAACTATTAATCCGATGGGTAATTGAGCAACTGATTATGAAACAGGGCCGCAGGGAAAATGTTATAGCTAGTCGAGCGACTTGTGCTGCAGTCGCGCAGAAAAAAAGTCTTTTTGCTAACATGTCACAGCGCTATGACGAGTGAACAATACTTAAATTAACTTCACCACAACAACTAACTGAACTGTCACACGGACATTGGCAGAATACTCCTAGATGCTCTCTGTGCCGGACCATCTCATGGACCTTGTTTAATTACGGAAGAGATGGAACTTGCGTAAACTTGTCAGTATTGAAACCCCGTGCAATGTCCTCATAGGAAAAGCGACTTTTGCTGGAAGATTAATAGCGCTTTTAAATAATTCCCACATAATCTGTGGAAAGCATCTGACTTGGATATCTTTTCAAACGCAGTTTTACTGCCTCTCAGCTATCACACACCCCATTCATGCCCGCTAGACCGGGTTTTGTCTGCTACTAAATACAGCAGCACACTTCTTTGGATGACTGACCTCATGCTCAGACAAAGACCCGTCTCCGTCTCCCCGGGGATGTACCTTTAGGTCGCCGCTGGCATACGCAGACCTGTGTGGCTTCACAAAAGTACCTCCACAAAATGAAGATAGTGCGGGAGGCGGTCAAGACGTTCACAAACGCCTGCCGTACTACACATCGGCAGATGTTAATTAGGAGCTCGTTTAATGTCCTCACAGGTCGGAACCAGGATCCCTCATCCTAGGATCAGGAGGTGGGCAAATAGGGGGCAAAATGCATTTTTTTGGGGTCATTCCCAAGGTCCCCTAGGTTAACGAAACGTGTTCAAACACATCAGTTTCCCATTAAATTTGGACCTTTCTTGAATGTTTTGAGCCTCCCGTTTGTATTCATCAATACAAATCTAGGGAGCTTATATTGGATTTCAAAGCCTTAAATTTGAGCGATAAACTCATTTCGAAAATGTTTAGTTGTTTGGATGCTTAATTAAGAAAATGGGCTTTAAAATGAAAAAAAGACTGCGTACCAAGAACATGTAAAATACGAAGCAAATGTGTGCATCCACTATGAGTAGAAATGAATAGTCAGTGAATCAGAAAACCCGTTGTGGCGAACAAACACAAAGTGGATTCGCGAACTAAAATGTGGCTTCTGCATTTGATAAATGCATTGCATCTACACCCTTTCTTCTCTGAAGATGCGCGCCAAACGTACTAATACCGACCGAGAACAGCGTGTCTTTCTTCGATTATCATTTTCTCCTCGGTCTTCCCTTTTTATTGCCCTCTTATGACATGACTTTCGCTTGTTTTGACAGTTTGGCGTGAAAAAGAGCTTCTGCGAGAGCGCAAAAAGAAAGTAACGGGGGCAAAGTTGTGTCTTTCCATGACCTTGCCCATACGGCGTAGGGCGTAGGGCAAGTCTGTCTCCAGTTTGGAGTAAGCATAGCGGCTAATCATGAATGTGCTCATGTTGATCTACAGATTCACTAGATGTGCCAACTTCCGTTAGTTACTTAACTAACTGCCCATTATCGCGGTCATAAACATGTTTGGGCCTTAAATTTACCTGGCACAATATTTCACAAATTAAAAATACCGGCTGATCGACCGACAGGCAGACAGACAAACAGACAGACAGACAGACAGACAGACAGACAGACAGACAGACAGACAGACAGACAGACAGACAGACAGACAGACAGACAGACAGAGACGAAGTATGAGTAGGTGTTATTTGTGAATGGAAGTTCTAGATACTTCGATATTTGTGTTTACAAACAGTCCGAAATAATGTTATGAAGCTGCCCACAGTAAGCCCGAGAATCACAGTGCATAACACCTGTAGTGAAACAATCTTTCAATGAACTCGTTTTAGCAATTTTCAGCTGATCATGCCGTTTTTTTGCTGGTGTCGAATGAATTCATGCTCGCTGCCGCTTGACTTCCGTAATTTAGTCAAGGGCTGGCTACTGCTGACCACACATTTTTGTCTGTGCGATGTATGGTCCTCGTGGTTGTGTTTGTTTCTTATGAAGCGGAAGGATTACACGCATTTTTTCGTTTTACTAATCCACGTCCCACACAGCTACGCCACAATCATGGAATTTCAGATCACCTCTGGGATCGCGATTCTCGTCCTTTTACTCCTGGAAATGAAACAAGCGAGTAAGGAGGCAGCGATAGTGAGAGACCTCTTGATACAATTTATTCGCCTTTCCCTCGGTTTCTGTAGGATCTTGTACATTTCTGGATCCGTGTACCGTGAGTTGTTTTCGGTTTCCCAAATCAGTCGGTTGTCGAGTCCTTTTCCGTCGCCCAAACCTTTTTTACTCTTCTGGTTTGCAGGACGTGAAATGCCCCGAGAGCGGCCAGCAATGTGACTGGATTTTTCCGTACTGCAACAAACACGTTTGTCCACCCGTCGCGACTTGTTCAGGTTAGGTTTTCGGGTAGTATCATCCCTTCATAATCATCTTACCACTGATGGCTACTGCTGTCTGAGGTACTTTCATTCCCGAAAATTGTTGGTTCACAGATCCTTGCAAAGACCTCGTATGCCAGCAGGCGGTGGAGGAATGTGTAGTCGTTGCAGACAGCAACTGTAAAGAACCACTTTGCCGGATGTCTGCGCAATGCAACGGTACGTGTTGAGCCCAAACGAGACTCCAGATATAGAGCGATTGATAAACCGAAGACAGGTATACAGACAGGCAAACAGACAGGCAAGCAGACAGACAATCGGACAGGCAGACAGGCAGACAGACAGACAGAGAGACAGAGAGACAGACAGACAAACAGAGAGATAGACAGATAGACAGACATACAGGCAGACAGGCATTCACATACAGACAAACAGTCAGATAAGCGGGCAAACAAGCAAGCATTACAGACTCTTTCAGATACCGAGGTTGACACACAATAAATGCAGAGTGCAGAGCGACGGCTCAAACCTGACCCAATTTATCCAGACAGTTACTGTAACTGTTTTTTAACACCTCAAATTCAGCTCGAACGCGACCGGGAAATTGTCCGGACGAGCCGCGGTTTCTGACAAGTTGCGCCGCGCAATGCGTGGACGACCACCTTTGCCCAAAGAACTACAAGTGCTGCAACGGATTTTGCATAGCTCCTATTTTATGATATGGTCCCTCGAGCGTCTACGGTTTTCTAAAACAAACTCCCCATTTATGAGCGAACAAATCTCTGCAAATATATATTCGCCGTAACTGAAGTTCATCTACCTGCCTAAGCTTTAATTCTACTCAATGTCTATCAGTTTGCCATGCCACTCCCACATAAAGTAGGTCAACTATAGTCTACAGAGTATATATATATATCAGGCCTCTTATTTTGTAGCGCTGTTTCTTTATTATATCGCGCTTTCGAAATGAAAAATCGATGACCCCATCTTCAAGCAAGGGATCAATAATAATCATTGATTACACACACACACACACACTGTACGGTTTTCTACCTGGCCTGAAGGGACGGCAGTCAGCAAGCAAGACAGCCGAAAGTGAGGTGAGTTATGCATGCATCAAGGCAAGCCTTAAAAGTGGAATTACATATCCATCGATCGGAGCATTGCGTGGACTCGATCCCCATGCAGCAGCAGCATCGTCCCCATATTAAATCACCTTGAAAAGCCCTCTCGCTGCTTAATCGTTGACCGTATATCCCTCTCCTTGCTCACTCTTGCCAGTGTCTGTCTGCGTAGACCCACGCACCCTTTCCATCATCCCCTCGTTTTCCCAGTTGGCTCTCCAAAACATGACCCACTTTATCGCTGCTCTTTTTTCCCCACGAACAACATCAACTTTGCCTGCTTGCCTGCAACCATGTGATGACCTTTGAATGTCTTTCCCTATGGATACCATGCGTGAATGTATCTGTAATTAAACCGTATCCCAGAAAGAGCTGCACTATCAAGATGGAGGAGCCTTGTGGAACTTGAAAAAGTCGTCGCATTTTTTGGTCCTATTGTTTCTCCCAAAGCACCTACCTTTTTCTTGCCAAATCATTTTGTGTGTATTTTTTTCGCCGACATTTTGAACGATAAAAACTCTTCCTGCCATTCACTTCGCCGAGGGAAAAAATTGCCATTTAGGATGCCACATAAACTATGCATCTGTCAGATCTGCAACTGCGGGTAAGTGATTTTTTGTCGGTGTATTTTCATTTTCGAAGCGAGTATGTTTAACGCGGGAATTTATTTAATGTTTTTTGCGTCTGCGAAGGCGGCATCGTTGTCCGCATCGCAGCGGCAGGAAGACCTTCGAGGTGGACGACAACGAGCCGTGCTACGCGACCTCCTACGGGACCGAATACCCCGGCGAGACGGCGGCGCGGCGGGAGAGTTTCAAACCGCAGAACAGGCCCTTCCAGATCCCCGGCCATCCGATGGACAAGCGGACGACCCACACCGATGATTACATTCAACATCCACAGCAGCTGACTGAGAACTTCAAGCCCAATCGAGAGTTCATCGAGCCGGTGTTGGACATGGACTTTGGCACCACATATAATGCCGTCTATCTGGGTGAGTGCTGACTCGGGATTGCCACCTCATCTGAAATGTCTGTCTCTCGGAAATCTCTGCCTGATATGTCTGTCCGAAAATGTCAACTGTTTCAGTTTTTGTTCGAATTTAATTTGTCCTGCAGAGGCATAAGGACCTCTCTCGAAAGCCATCCAATCACGAGTCGTTTAAGTGATCGGTTAACGAATGACGTCGCAAACTGATGGGCAAATGAACATTTTATTTGGTATTTTTGGTAATGGCTACAATAACCGGCTGGCAAACGACAATTCAACGCAAGAACAGCTAAAGAGCGTAAATATGAACGTGATTAAAGAAGACACATAAAAGTGGACATTACTTGCGCCAACACCCGAATATCTAGACATGACAAAGTGTGTCTGTAATACAGCGTGGATTTTAGAAAAACATCGCCCGGTTTAATAGCCTCAGTGTGCCTAGAACAGGGCAACTTTCAAGCCTACATCTGAGCTCTGGCTAGAATATAGTGTTCCATTTATACGTAGGGGAACTTCACATATACACGTCTGCATGCAATGTTTTCTTATTTAACTGCCTAGATTACTCAATAGATGAAGTTGCATATTACTCTCTGTCCGACGTCCGAGTATGTGTGTCTGCAATTAAATGTCTATCCCGGGATGGCGTGACTTCGCCTGTGATCATTTTATTGCCTCATTAATTAATGTCTCCCGCTCACCGTTAATGTAGCAAGAAGTTTGTCAACATGTTTTCGAATCTACAGGATGAACATTCTAATTTTCTGTCAATGTCCCATGTTAACGAACAATTATTCTTTCGCCGGGAAAATACAGGGGAATCTGGGCAAAACGTCAAGGCCATCCGTCCAGCGCAACGCGTCATCGGCGGCGGCCAGTTCCGCACAGAAATCACCTCCCAAGGTACGTCAACGTCAACTCATCTTGTTCAAGTCAAACTCTTGAATTTGAATTTAATGTAAAATGTGAGTTTAATTGAGCAAATGCTGATTTTAAATCAGAATGAAAATCGTTGTACAGATAACAAAAATGCATTTAAATTAAATTACAATTTAAAAAACCAAACGCTTCATTTCTGACTGCCTGCTTCCGCTTATTTTGCTCATTTGTTTTCTCGCCTGCTTCCTACGCTTCCGCGCTAATTGCATGCACACAGACTACAAAGCTTGGCCGATAAGTAAACGCAACCTGATCCTGCCGCATCCGGCAATGGAGCATCCGCAAGCGAAGTTCAATAATAAATCCGAGACGCAGACGCGCTTCATCAAGCCGGACGGGAAGGCGGCGGACAGTGCCAAGCCGCCGCAGATTGCGCTGATGTCTGCGGATCCGTTCAGAAGTAAGACATCCCATCAGACCGAATACATCCCCAAGGACATTCCCGATAGACTCAAGCGCGACAAGATGGTATTTCAACCACCGACCGTGCCGTTCGCTGTCGGATCCACATACCTCGGCTCTTACCTGGTAAGGTTCTAACATAACGAGGCCGGGGAGGGGGCGGGGAATAAAATCCGATAATTTCATAATCTCTTGATTTTTCGGCAAAATGGAAAGTAGTCGGTGGTTGGTTATACAACCTGGTGATATATGGTGCTTTTTGATGTACCTTGTGTAAGCTTTTCCTCCGCACGTGGAGGTGAAAGATAAATATTGAGCGAACCGGGTATTGATTTCAGACGGGATAAGTGGCGGGAAGAAAGACGATTTTTTTGCGGCGTTTGTTGAATGAATTTGGTATTTTTCCGGTCTTTTCTAATATGCCTGGTCAGTGGCTCGTTCGTTTGGCCGAAGAGCCTGAATTTGCATACTCCTCAACCCCTATTTTTAAATCATTTTTTTGCCCGAAAAATTGTGTGCCTAGACTATTCCTTGTTGAGCCTATCGTTATTGGCTCTGACTAAGCCAGCCTTTCTAGTCCTTAGTCCGTTTCTAAAGCGTTAGTTGTACTAATAAGAATGTTGAATCTTGTCTTCTTCTCGTTTGTCTGAATATTTTTGGACACGCAGGTCTGCTTCTGTCTGTCTGTCTGTCGGTCTGCTTATAATTTAGAATTACAATTATCCTTATCTATAGCTCCTAAAAGCGATAAATAAACCTTATATCTCCATGTCCACAGGGAAGTCCGGCGAATCGCGCCGACAGCTTTAAGCCGGCCAACCCAGAATACCGCTACGGCGGCGACAGCCTCGGAGGGACCACCCACAAGCACGACTTCATCCCGCATCCACTGCCCGACTACAACCGGCACTATCCAAAACCCCACGAGCCTAACGACATCCCCATGGACCTCAACACGACCACTCAACTCGAATACCAAGGCACCTTCGGTCCCCGGGCGCTTCCGATTAAGCCCAAATCCCGCCAGGCAAATTGTGCCCCGCTTCGCACTGAGACGACCCACACGCATGATTATCAGCCGTGGGCGGACGCCCGTCGAAAACTCATCCTCCCAGGGAAGCCGTACGCCCCGCCTACCCATGCCTTCGAGGGTCGCACCGAGGCGCAGTCACAGTTCCAGGGTGACCACGCCCCGGCAGCCATCAGCGCCAAGCCGCCGGCTAAGATCGCCCATACGGGCCACTTTTACGGGAAGACCTCATACGTGTCGGATTTCCCGATCAAACTGACGCAATGTGCCGTGGACACTCTTCACGATGAGTTTGATCACACACATAAGCATGAGGGCCATCATTTCTATCAGAAACGCAGAAAAAGCAGTATTTAAGCGGAACGGCATTTTTATTTCCATTACATATTTTTGGGCTTTCTATTATACCAGTGGCATGAATTACGCAATCTAAGGGACCGTGCGTCGGCTGGTAATTTTATTTGCCGGTTACATTGCGCGGCTTGGCTGTTAATTGTTTGGTTGGCTAAAGTGCTCACGCTTGCTCACTCTGCATCTGCTAAATTTCGTCGCTTTTTTGTGTACCGCGGTTATACAACACACACAAATACCGCATAGAGAGGATAGCAGGAAAGTAGCCGAATATACATTTACGGGAAAAATATTCGAGGGACAAATCAAGTTCTTGGAGTAGAGCAAGTACTGGGACATAAGGGAAGATTTCAACGGCTTTTGGCTTCCGTTAAGTTTTTCAATGAGCGATGTTTCTCCAACAGACACAGACACAGGCACAGGCACAGAGGCAGACACAGACACAGACACGGACACTGACATAGACACAGACACAGACACAGACACAGACACAGACACAGACACAGGCACAGAGGCAGACACAGACACAGACACAGACAATGGGAATGGTCATTCCCACCTAATCCGAGGCAATGTACTCTCTTGAATTGCAACAAGTAAACATTTCAACTGTTTATCACAACAGGCAAAACAGCCATTTACGGCTACGCCAAAGACTATGCCAAAGTGGGTGACTCTCAAAGCCATGAGGACTACGCCGAGCGTACCGTTGCCTCCGCTGTGGTCGCACGTCCCATCCGTATCAAACGTCGCTTCAGCGACCAGCTCATTTTCGGGCAAGACTCTCCAACCTATTCCTCCACTAATCAACACGCCTACGCGGGTCGTGTCCTGGCCCCACGGACCCTTCCCAACGGGGCCGATCAAAGCGTCGATCATGTCGTCTTCGGGACCGCTTCCCCGGGGAGGATGCTCTCGACCAATCACGCAGACTACCTCAATTATCCCGCCAATTTGGAGAAAGCCAAGAGGAGTCAGGTCAACTACCTCAACGACAGCGGATTCGTCTTTGGGATGGATGATGCCTCACCTCGCTTTTCCAAACAGAAAGATGGGGATATGAAGCTGGTCGCCGATGGAGCAGCAGCTGGTGTTAAGGTCAGACTTCAGCTACAGGATTTTTAGATGCTATAGTGAAAATCTAAATTTTGATATCAAATTTTTTGTTGTTGCTATTACAAACAGAGTCCAAAAAAGAGAAGACATTCGCAATTCGTTCCTCCGTTTCAGACTGAACGTGGAGATTTGTTTCGCTCCTCGGCTGGACTTCTTCTCGGTCAGTCATCGGCACGTTATGTCACTCAGACGCAAGCCGATTATGCCCGGAAAGTCGTCCAACCTCGTGATAAATTGCTGGCTCAACTAAACAAGGAACACTTGCAGTACTCAAATGGTTTGATTTTCGGGGAAGATTTTTCGTTTGCAGACAGACTGACGACCACGAATGACGCCTTTGGAAACAGAGTAGGAGAACGGGCGGAACGAATAAAGCGAGATTTGTTCCAGCCAACCGATGGGTTCAGACTCAGTTATGGGGATGGAGAGGAGTCGCCCCGTTATTCCGCAAAATCCAGAGGAGGAAAACGGGGGGAACGCGGGAGGATGGGTCAAGAGGATGTGGATCCGGAATGGGAAGAATACTCGGAGAGAGATAAGAGGCAACGGAAACGGCGAGCAAAGAGAAATTCAAGGTGAGTAAAGAGACACAGACACAACCACAAGACACAGACACAGACACAGACACAGACACAGACACAGACACAGACACAGACACAGAAAAAACCTGTTTTCATTTACGCTAGGGGAGCAAGACAAGGCAGCCGAATGAGTTCAACTGCCGGAAGCTCCAGGCTCGTGGAAAATTACACCGAACAATCAGGAGCCGCTGCCTACACCGGTCTTACTAAATCCCAACTGGCGGACGAAATCAACAGCATTTCCCACCTCACAATGGACTCCAACGGCCTTATTTGGTTTCCCGCTGATAATAAAAAATCGTACGCCCAATCAAACACCTCCACACAGACATAGACAGACAGTAAAATCACACATCATTAATAATAATATCCCTCTTTCTATTCCCACGCAGCAGACAGAGGAAGGGCCTTCCCAACTGGGCGGCCTCGGCCATGAACGGCGAGACGACGACGACAAATAATCCAGACAAGGCCGAGGATGAGGCGGGCGATGGGGACGTTGAGGGTTTAAAACAGTCCCGAGCAGGAGTATCGCTAACACAAGCCGGTAATTATGCTAAGCAAGATGAACAAGTTCATCCCGGGAGGGAGAGAAAATCGATGCCTGCCTCAACGACCGGATCGGATGAAGGCCTCGTCTTGGATGAAGGCAGCAGTCTCGCTGTGGTGGATCACAGACAACAGCCAGCTGATGTGGATGTGGATGTAGTATCATCCTTCCAACGCCAACGAGAAGGCAACGACCACGAGGAGGAAGGTTATCTTCCCGTCAGCAGACCCTTCTCCGCGTATTCTCGCGATTCCATAGAGAGTGCGCGTTCTTCGGCCGGATTGGACTCGTTGGATTCTTTGGAGAGGGCGCGATCGGCGACGAGTTCGGTGCGAGGTGCAACGACGCTGTTTGAGCTGGACGACGGTGCGACGAGGAATCAACATATGGAGGAACTGCCGTTGGAGGAGTCCAGTATACTGGAACGAACGCGGGATAAGATGAGGATTCCGAAGTTGATTCCGCTGCGGCAAGATCGGAAGGGTTTGGATGGAACAGAGGAAGTGTTGGAGGAACGGGTGGAGACAGTGCAACGGGAACAGTTTGTCCCGGGAAAAATCAGCGAAGTTGAGCAGGAGCAGCAACAAGAAAATGAGATCGTAACGAGAGCAACAGAAGGTACGATGTGTTTGCTAATTTTGAATCTCTGTAATGTCAAAAAAATATAAAACCCTATATGTGAATATGCCTAAGTCTGTATTTGTATCTGAGTTTACAAATGCGCATATATCTATATTTATTTTGCTGCCTGTGTCTCAGTCCGCGTGTATGCCTATGCCTATGCATGTGTCTGTGTCTGTGTCTTGTCTGTGTCTGTGTCTGTGTCTGTGCTGTGTCTGTGTCTGTGTCTGTGTTTGTGTTTGTGTCTGTGTCTGTGTAAAAGTTAGTGTCTGGATTAATCCACATGCTTGACTGTAAGCTCTACCTTTTTTTCTCCTTTTATCTGTTGTGTTTTGCCAATGGATCTGTTTACCTCCCATTGTCTGTTTATGCCCCTGTGTTATCTTCCTTTCATTTTTTGGCTCGAGCATTGACATGGGTAACTGTCTGAAATTCCGGTCTTCCTTCCGTTGCAGATAGCGCCAGGCAAGTAGACACCAACACGGAGCAAACATCTGAAATGCCTGCAACAACCGTCACGCAACAAAATCAGAAGCTGCTGGAAGATAAATCGGAAATGGTCACTAAAACGGCCAATAACACTGCCGGCATGGAATCGAGTGAACCGTTAAAACGGGACGCCAATCTTCCGCGAAATCAACGCTCAACTTCAATCACATCCAGCCAGCAATCCCAGAGCAAGACCAGCACCGGTTCACCAGCTAACCAAACAACATTGGCGATGCGAGAGACCATCATACAATCCTCCTCCGCGACAAATCAGCGCAAAGGCCGCCGCGTAATGTCCAACGCAAACAGCCAGCGCAATCAATATCCCCGCACCACCAGCCTCGGTGGATTAATGAAGCAGGGCTATCTGGAGCAGACGACCACTTCGCAGAACGCTTATCCCGCCGTTAACGTTAACGACACTACTGCCGCTGCTCCGACCCCAAAGCCTCGCTTCCAAAAGAAGGTCCCCATCTCGGAGGACGGGGAGTACGTGCTGACGACCAGCCGTCCGCTTCAGCACACCCCAAGGGGCGTGGTCAACACATCGCCCAAGAACGACGCTCTTATAAAGTCAAAATCAAACAATCAAGGGCCTGTTGAGCAGAGCCCGAAATCGACAGTTGGAAAGACGTCGGACAGTGGGAGACAGAGCTTGAACATCCTGTCGGAACGCAGTCAAAGTTCCCCGCGGTACCGGAAGGATTCAAGTTCGCATCGAATGCCTGCCAATTGGTCACGAACCTTACCGTTTCGGTTCACCGACACGCTGCGATTTGAAGGTACTATTCCAGCTGCTTTATTTAAACTATTAGGAAATAATTTGTGTTAATACTCAAAACTGCGCGTTGACCGATATCATTTGAAGGCGATCACGAGCGGATGGAGAGTCGCAACCGCGAGGACTACCAAGGGACGCAGTTGGAGCCGCGAACGCGGAGCGTCGATCCAAAATTAGCGGCTCGCGGAAATTTTGCGGACTTGGTTGGATCGCAGAACTCGAGCCCACGGCGACCGCGTAATCGATCTGAGGGACCGGCCGACTACAGCGGAATGTTCGCTGACCGAAGAGTCCCCTTCAGCTATGCGGATCATGATATCTTTCAGGGGAGCCGGGAAAGGTTCGAAGGACGAACGGAAAATACCGACTCTTACGGCCAACCGGGTCGCAACACTAAACCAGGATTGGCAAACCCGAAGGATCAGCTGCGACTGTTCAGCGGGAGGTCCGGAACAGGTCGGAATCTTCTCAAACAGAAAACCTCTTGAGCTGTTTTGAAAAATGAGTTAGGCGCAAATGACAAGTGACCCTGCTAGATTTTAAACTCAAAAGAGACTTGAATTCAAACCGACCATAATCTTCCTTGAAGTTTACGTTTAACTCATCTTTAGGCGCAGGAGTTCGAAGCACCACGCACGACACGTTCCAAGGCTCTTCCACTTTCGATGCTCGCCCGCAAAGCTTAGACCGGAAACCGGTTCGCAGTCAAGTTGGCGAGCTGCTGATGTCGCAGGGGAGCGTACGGAGTGCCAAGACTCTCCGACGAAACCAGTCCGAAGGTCCTGCGGACTATAGCGGAATGTTTGCGGACCGAAGGGTCCCCTTCACCTACAAAGATCACGACATTTTTCAAGGCGTCCGGGAAAAGTTCGAAGGTCGAACGGAAAACTCGGAAGCATACGGAAAGCATCAAGCCAGTTCACGGCCTGCTTTGGTGAACCCGAAAGATCAGCTGCGATTATTCAGCGGGAAATCGGCTGCAGATGTCCGAAGCGTCACTCAGGATGCCTACCGAAAGAGAACAGACGGCCGAGACGGACGTCCGTCGCCAGTTCGTCCGGAGAACCAGCTGCAACTGTTCGGCAAAGACGGAGAACTCATCGGTCGAACAGCGACCCAAGACATGTACCAAGCTCGGAAAGGGTCGTCCGGAAAACGACCGCAACCCTTCCGACCGGAGAACCAGCTGGAACTCTTCAGTAAAGACGGCAAGACAATCGGACGGACTGCCACGCAAGACATGTATCAGGACGGAGGGAGTCGCCGCTCGCCGTTTCGTCCGCAGGCTCTTCTCAACATCTTCGACGGTCCGAGTAAGTTCAACCAATCGACATTTCAAGACGCCTACCGACAGACGGACGCTCAGCCCCGACGGAAGCCTCTCCGACCGAGGAGTGCTTTGAGTTCCTCGGGTGTCTTCACGACCACCTCGTCCACGGGGTCCTCAGCGCGAAGTCGACGGAGAGTGGGAAGAGACGCGACGCGACCGATTCATACTGCTGGTATACCTTCGCGGGTGGACGTGTTACCGCCCATCCGTGGGGCGGTGCTATCGGCGCGGTCGTTTGACGAGACAAGACGACCGTTTTCCGCCACCACCACAAACCATTCGGACTTTCAAAATCCCGGCTACGTCACCCGGCCGATTATGATTCGCCAGTATAGCTCAGGTATGCTTAATTTTTTATCACGGTTGGAACTCATGCTGATGCGGGGGGGGGGTTCTTGAATGATCAGTTCAGGGCTCTCTATGCGGATGAATTCCGTAATAACAGTTCGAATGCAAATGCGATGACACTAGGAGTTGGTAGTTTGCATCTGAATAAGAACGAAAGTTGGAAAAGTTGTGGGGGGGGTTGTTCGTAAGTG
>LRSR01007614.1:0-11328 GCA_001579985.1 Hypsibius dujardini
TGATGAGTTCGTTTTAAGTGCCTGTAGGTTCCATGGGTGTGTGAACGGAACAATAGACGCGACGAATTCCCGGCGGTGTGAATTCCCATGCTTACAACGCAGTTTTATGTGGCGTGTTGTAGGTCTCATCTGTCTATGTGTCTGTCTGTCTGTTTGTCATTTATATGTCTGTGAATCTCTGTTTTCTCATGTGCAATAGAGTAGTTCTCTTGTTCCCAGTTTTTTTGCGTCTGTACGTTTACTTGCCTGCCCACTGGTCCATGACTGTATGTCTGTGGCTCCATGCCTGTGTCTCCGTAACTGTTTATCGGTGTGTCTGTATGAGTGCGTATCTGTGTCTCCGAGTATATGTGTCTGTGTGTCTGCCTCTCTGTGTGCCGGTATGCCTGTATGCCTGTGTACCTGCTTATTTATGTGTCTGTTGCGTGTGCCTGTGCGTTTGTCTGTTTGTCTTTGTGTCTGGGTGTCTGTCTGTCTAGGTGTCTGTCTGTCTGTGAGTCTGTGTGACTGGATGTCTGTGTGTTGCCTGTGTGACTGGGTGCCTGTGTCTGGACACCTGTGTGTCTGTGTGTCTGTGTGTCTGTGTGACTGTGTGTCTGTGTGTCTGTGTCTGGGTGTCTGTGTGTTTGTGTGTTTGTGCAACAGCTGTGATGTTAGGAGTGTATTCATTTTTACGTCAAGACTCGCACGGTCCACATCGGTTCTTCAGCGCGTTCCGTGGCAGTCATTCACCGGCGCGCAGTCCCAATATGGTGGTCAGCGATCCAGACTACCATCTATCTTCACAGATAGTCCGGATGATTCACCATCCCGATCCAACAGCAAGTGACTCATAGATGTTCTTTCAACGGTTCCATCTCGCGTATGACTTAATTGCATTTCCAATCCCACGGTAGAATTACTCCCGTTTCACATCGAAAACCCTTCATGTTCCATCAGATTCATCCCAAATAGACGTTTGTTACACGAATCCTCGGGCACTAATATTAAGAAGAAGAACCGGCAGGAATCATGACGTGTGATGAGAAATGCTTGTGCTACCTGGCCGCTGCGTACAATTTCGTAAGTTTTCTCCTCCAGTTAATTAACAATCAATCAATCAATCAATCAATACAGACCGCTTGATAATCTTTGGCCAAATAATTATCTCTTCCACGTACGGTGCCAGCTTCCAACCGTTGTCTTCATCCTTGCCGCAGTACTCTTCCTGTACATCTCGCTGGAGACCTGGGATTTCGGATCTGGAAACTGGCAATGGGATGGCGCTAACTGGAGTCCTCCTCCCAGTCAGCCGAAAAGTAACATCTCCAGGAACTGCGGAATCGGTGCGGCGGTCGTCGCCGGTGTCTCCCTGGCCGGAACAGTCTGCCTCATTGTCGGACTGGTGCAGGCGAGTGTTTTTTCTCTCATGGCGGGCCTGTTCACGATTTGACTGCTTGCATATTAAACAACACGCGAAATAAGGTAAAATTTAATCGGCAATATTCATTAGAAGAAAAAGATAACAAATAAAAACACACACGGAGTGGCTATTTTAACCCCCCCCCCCCTTTGTGGGGTCCAATAACACCCTGGCTGTTTTACCCCCTCCCTGTATTTATCACCAACCGCCAAATCGCGCCCTTACTATTTTTTTCTTCTCATGTTGTTCATCCGTCAGTCTGTCCGGTGTCCATCTATCTGGCGTCCGTCTGTCCGTTCTTTGTCCGCCGGTTGACCGTTCATCCGTTGTCGGACAGATGATTGAACAAGGGGCAACAAATAAATGGATGGGCGGACGACAGATGGACGAACGACGGACGGACGGATGAACGACGAACGGATGGACAAACGACGGATGGACGGATGAACGACGAACGGATGGACAAACGACGGATGGAGAAACGACGGACGGACGACGGATGGACGAACGACGGATGGACGAACGACGGACGGACGGATGAACGACGAACGGATGGGCGGACGACGGATGGACGACGGATGAACGAACGACGAATGGACGACGACGGATGGACGAACGGATGAACGACGAACGGACGGATGAACGACGGGCGGATGGGCGGACGACGGATGAGCGGACGACGGATGGACGGAAAGACAACAGATGGACAGCATGGCAGGGGTAAAATAGCAAGGGGGCTATTTTGACCCTAGTAAGTATTTGGTCCCTATTCAGAGGGGTAAAGTAGCCGGAGTGCTGTTGGGCCCCACACACTACAAGGGAGGGGTAAAATAGCTGTAGCCCAACACAAAACAAAATTTAAGAAATTGAAAAAGAACAATTGGAATGTAATTTCAGGATAAGGAGTCCCTTTTGTTTGCGTGGATCATCCTTTTCGGTTTTGTCACAACAATATGGATCGTTGCAACCTTGGTCATAAGTATCGGCTATTTTTACATCTCTGGAGTGTCGGAGACCCCCGTCTGGATGATCGTTGCCTTTGTCCTTTTCTACATCGGAATCGTGCCGAAGGCAAGTTTTACTGACTGTAATCAAAATACAATCAGGAATTTAAATTAAATTAACTATTAAGATCATTATTATGAACAAGATAAATTTTATTTTCCATTTTGTGGTCCTATAATTATGGGCACACTATTTTTGTGGCGTTCCGTTCTTGCAGTTTGAGCTTTGGCGTGGTTCTCACTGTTCTTGCAGATATTGTGCCTGGTGGTAGTCGACCAATACCGCAAAGCGTTACCACTGAGTGATCCCGTGTGAAAAAGTCGAATCAAGATGCAACTTTCGTCACTGAGCATTTTCGATAATTTACCGTTTCTTACGTACTCATTAGTGGATAGAGTTACTGACCGGTGAGAGTGCCGCGAAGGGAGAGGAAAAGAACGAGGACGAAGAGAACCGCGACACTGACTCTATGTTGTGAGAGTCGAGCCGAGAGCTTGAACGCTCGCCATAAGATTAGACGGACACCCAATCATCCAATCATCCAATCATCCAATCATCCAATCATCCGATCATCCAATCATCCAATCATCCAATCATCCGATCATAACATATACAAATAGAATTACGTATTGTGGCGGGGTCTGCGGGGCACTGTCCTAACACTGTGATAATAATAATGTCGTAAGAGAAAAGTTTGTTAAGTAGAGATGCCATATAAATAGAGTGCTTCTCCTCATGACACACAAATTATGCCTATATATGCTTAGATATAGGATCTCCTATCTCCTTAGATATATAAGATTCTAAACCGGAGTTGCACTAGTTCCATTGGAAATTAATTTTGCAAAAACCCAGCCTTATTCTATCACTCTAGGTGAAGAAGTCGTGAGCCTAAAAATAAAACGAAGACAAATTCATCGGTACGGTTTATTGAAATCGTTGATTGAATTCAATGGGAATGGAAATCCACCAATCAATCAACAATTTATCATGTCAATTGAATTTGCTATGGCAAGTTCGACTTTGACTGATTGGTTGATTGATTGACCAATTGCACCGGAACTTCAAAACTCCGTTGCTTATCTCATAAAGTGCAACTCCTGGAGTCACGTCATGATCCGGTTTCTCCACAAGTTCCATACTTGCGTTTAGTCGATTCGAAATATTGGCTAGGGTTACAAAGGGTAATCCATATTTTATGAGAGGGTTAGGATCCTGGCTCTGGATATTAGGAAGGAGTTTTGAGAAAGGTACGAGGTAAAACTTAACTTGACGCACTGGCAAATCGCTTGACATACATATTGATTATGTATGTCAAGTAAGTTGACATACTTTTCATTCTCCCTGCTATTTCACAATTTGTCAGTAAAGTTTACATTGAAAATTTGAAAACGTCCAAAAAACACCTGGTAACAAGATATCACCCAATCAAAAGTAGGAATCGGATTGTAGACTACGTACGAAAGCTTGGAAAAATTGAAAAATGGTGGCTGTAATCTGGCCATCTGGCTGTAAAAAGTGGTGGAAGATGGTGCGGCACCGAGCCGTGTTTTGAGATGCGGAGTAAAGAGGACGTCGAAGAACATCGGAATTGAGCCGAAACAGTTTCGCGCTTTAACTGCGGCTAAAAAAAATCTACGCGGTTATGACGCGTATCTCAAACGCGGATAACGAGCGCCTTAGAGTGCGTGAAGCAGCTGAATTGGACCTCAAGAAAGCGGCACCGCGGCAGGATGATCGACGATTGGGCAAAACCAAACTTTAGTTAGAATGAAATGAAATTAGAATTAAAAATATTTTTTAATTTTGAAGAAATTGTATTGTAACAGTTTTCGTCAAAGACGTAATTTTAAAAGTTAACATTTTCTTCATAAAATATAATCTGAAAAAAACATATGCAAAAACTTTAAATTTTTACAAATTAAAAGTGCTAAACAAATCTTCATCACTTAACATTGTGTTTGTGTAAACAAAAACTTATTTGTCATTAATAATTTGTGCGCATTAAAACTAGTTGGTCGACTAATTTTTATGTTTGGTGTCTTTATCTGCAGGAAATTGAGCTTGAAACGAGGCGTGAGCAACTGAAACTGGACCGAGAACGCATGGAGTTTGATCGGCTACGCTAGGAGGCTGCTTTAAAAAAATACTGATGTATCAAATACGAAGTCCTGAGATTTAATAATCTTTTTTTACTGGACACAGTAATGAATACATGTATTTAAAACTGTCTGAAAAGTGGGTTTTCCGCGCCAAAATCTCGCAATCAAGGAAGGCGGAACAAGATTGAAGTACTGCGAAGTTTGATCGTGAGAGAGCGTTATGACAATTTGCCAAAATCACGCCTGCAACATACGCTTTTCCCACAGCTTGCAAGTATATTTTCTGGTTTAATTTAAACGCCAGAAACGCAAAATTGGACAGGATGTTGCCGAAACCCCATTCCACGCCCTGACAAACGGAGCTCATTCTCTTGTTCCATTCTCTCTGTAGGTTAGGCAGGCGAGCGGCTTGAAGGGACTGAGAAGAAAGCGCGAAACAGAATATGCTAGGTCTCCATACAAACAGTAGGTAATACCGTCTGCATCGATAAAGAGATCTCCCAATTCGTCGAGCAAACCGCTTTCACGAAGAATTCCGGCGTTGTGATGACGGCCTTTAATGGGTTCATAAAGATGGCCAATCATGCCGTCAGGATACATCACTGCCTAAAACTTAATTCCATGGTGTCGTTTATGGCCACTATAGGCAACCTTCTAGTGTCTAATCGGTCGACAAATTCCCAGCATTGTGCCTCTCGATGAATCCAACGCAGTTTAGTAGGGGAACACCTTTAGCCCGTATTGCTTCTGCAAAGGAGCGCAGATCCTCCTGATCGACCGTTCCATGGGGTATGCCTAGCAAAACGGAACCATTTTTGGATGTCAACATCGTCTACCTCAGAAGTCTACCTCAGAAGTCTAAGTTTCCGCGTTGGTCGATTTCTAAAGCAAATTAACTTAGCGGCAACAGCGACTGCCAAAACAGTAACGACATTAAAACGGGCTCCCATTTCCTAAAACTAATACAACACCGCCAAAATTGATTAACAGTGTGTTTTGGTTTTTCATACTGTACAGCTAATTGCAGGTTACGTGCAAACTTTTGACTTGACATATCGTGAGCCGCAAGATTACACATGTTATTATAAAGTTTTAATTTCTTAAAGCAAAAACTGGCCAAAATCTCGTCACCAAACACAAAGAAATAGACTGTACTCATTTGGAAAGTATGTTTGAAAATTAAGACTGAAATTTGGCACAGTGAAAACTGAAAACGGGTCACAGACTCAATCAATCGAAGAAAACGACGACAAATCAGGATTTCAGGGCAACGAAATTCGTAATGCGTGTATCGAGTTGATTGATCGATTAAGCCGGTTTGAAACTTTCACCAGTCAAACAACGTGTAGTCTTGTTTGTCAAACCATACCAAATCAAAAGTTTGCAAGTAACCTGCAAGCAGCTGTACCTCTCTTGTACACTTTACAAAAAAACCAAAAATAGAGTTTTCGCAAACGTTATATCGCACGGTATAGCGGTACAGTAAGAGTATTCAAAGTTCGATTATTTGCAGCGATTATCTCGCTAATTCAAACTCGCTAATCTCCCTGGTTTTGAAGATAAGCGAAAAAAGCAACCAAGGAGCTGCTTTTCTCGGTTATCTGCTCGCTAATTGTGTGCATCTGTCTTGTGAGTGGTCCATGTGAGTTGAGATTAGCGAAGGAGACACAGCCTCAGGTAAGCCAGGGGGCGTGTCCTCGTATCACCGTTGCATTGACGTGCAAAACCAGGGAGATTAGCGAGTTTGAATTAGCGAGATAATCGCTGCAAATAATCGAACTTTGAATACCCTTAGTATAGAAAAGTGAACTGGGGTCCGAGAGAGTTTTCTATACTGTACTCGTACCGCTTATTATTTTCAACATGTTCCCCCAACTTTTCTTCAAATCTGATACGCGTTTTACCGGGTTATCGATTATTCTCTGTCGTTTAGGACCTGGATGATAGCCAAAACCTGTGTGGAAGTTGTGATTCTAGGGTGACCCATTTCAGGACCTTTCCCTCGTACTAGAGATAAGGTGCTATCGAACGCGCGCGCAGTGCTCTGAACAGCTGTTTCGGCTCGACGCAATTCGTCGCACGCTTTGTTTATTTACATTTTACCCTTGCAGACGTTCATCGTGACTTCAATTATCTTGTTCTTCCGTGCCTGAACCAGGACGGGTCGAAGGAAGGAACCATGACGTGCGACTTGAAATGTCAGTGCTACTTAGCTGCCGCATACAGTATTGTAAGTTCGACATACAGTAAGCGACAGAATTTAATCTAACGGAGGGTCCCGGAAATGAGTAAAAGGGGCGGGGCAAGAGCAATCAATCAACCAATCAACTCCGCTGCGATTGCTCCGAAGCTTCGCTGCTTGATTGGTTGATTGTTCAGGTATCACCCCTGCGCCGCCCCTTTTGCCCATTTCCGGGACCCTCCATTAGATTAAATTCTGTCGCTTATTGTAATTAATAAGTTATTCACGTGTAGGAATATTTTAGTTAAATCCGAAAGATGATGACCAAACTTTTTCATCCAGGTTCCACCAATCCTCATTGTCATCGGAGCGGCCTGCCTCGGATGTCTATTCGCACTGGGTTCCAGTCATCATCACAACAGCCGGCGTGACAAGGTTCTTGCGGCCTGCGGTCTCGGTGGAATTCTTGTCTCACTGACCGGGACAGTCTGCCTGTTTCTCGGGCTAGCTCAGGCGAGTTACCCTTTGAGTTCCCTCTTGATTGATTGATTGATTAAGTAATTAATTAATTAATTATATGATTAGTTGATTGATTAATTAATTGATTGATTGATTGATTGATTGATTGATTGATTGACTGATTAATTGATTGATTGATTGATTGATTGATTGATTGATTGATTGATTGATTGGTTGGTTGATTGGTTGATTGATTGATTGATTACATGAAATGAAATACACACGTGGCAAAAACCTTGCGCTAACCGAGTTAAGCTATTACACTCGTTCGTCGCATGGCTGGCTGTTGTAGACAGATGTCGAGTTAATGTGCTTAATTCGGTCAGCGCAAGGTTTTTGCCACGTGTGTATAAACACGCCGAACAATTTGTGAATGTTGCAGGACAACCCTTTCCTGTTATTGACATGGCTGATCGTTTTCGGAATTGTCACGGCGATATGGACCATCGCAACTGTGGGCGGTAGCTTCGGTTATTTCTGCATCGCTCTAATGGGAGCAGCCAATAATGTAATTTTGTTAATTCGTTTCTTTGCCATAACTTTTATTTATTTATTTTTTAATTTTAGTTTTATTAGTTTTATTTAATTTAATTTAATTTTTTTAATTTAATTTTAATTTAGTGGAGTTTAATTTTTTTGATTTAAGTTGAATTTAATGGAATTTAATTTTTAGTTTCGTTTTATTTTTTTTAAATTTTTGGTTTAATTTAATTTAATTAATTTAATCTCCCGCTTTTCCAGTTACGAGTATAATGAATTTTTTGCACTGCATAAATTTGATCTATTAAATGATTTAGTGATAATTAAAGATTTTTTATGTAAAAGAAAACTTAAAATCATGCACAACAATTGGACAATTTATGTAAATTGTTTGCGGATGAATTGTACAATTTTCAGCCGACGCCAATGCGCTTGCAAATGTCGAGAACGTCCATCCGCGTGGCCGTCGGGAGTATTTTTCTCTACATTGGAGTCGTGCTCAATGTAAGTCTTCAGGGTTGCTCTACACGCATGGTCACAATTTTGGGTGGTCCGAGTTCGAGCCAAAAAGGGTGGTCCGAGTTCGAGCCAAAAATCGTAGTACGAGTTCCAGCCAAAAAGGGTGGTCCGAGTTCGAGCCAAAAAGGGTGGTCCGAGTTCCAGCCAAAAATGGTAGTCCGAGTTCCAGCCAAAAAGGGTGGTCCGAGTTCGAGCCAAAAAGGGTGGTCCGAGTTCCAGCCAAAAAGGGTGGTCCGAGTTCGAGCCAAAAAGGTGGTCCGAGTTCGAGCCAAAAAGGGTGGTCCGAGTTCGAGCCAGAAAGGGTGGTCCGAGTTCGAGCCAAAAATCGTAGTACGAGTTCCAGCCAAAAAGGTGGTCCGAGTTCGAGCCGAATTAAGCCACCGTGCGCACTCGCTCTTGACCACAACTGACCATGCAGCTTTTACTTGATTGATCGATTGATTGAACTTGTTTATTTTGGCGGAATTTAGAGCAGTTTGTTCAATCTAATTTTTCCGCTGGGCATTAAATCAAAGATTGAGGAGAAAGCAGTGGTAAGTTCTAGCCAAGAATGGCTCAAAGTCAGACCACCCTGATGGCATCAACTCTGCCACCCAAAATTGTGGCCATGTGTGTAGTTCGTTCGGCCCGATCGTTGATTTATTCCCTTCAAGTCAGTAGACTCGCTTCTGTCCATCAACTTGAGAACGCGCGCAAGCGAGCTTTATTGCCTTGTAAACCATTTATTTTATCTGGGTTCTTTGTTTCTTGCAGATTTTATGTCTTCTTGCTGTCGACCATTATCGCACGACATTAATACTGACCGCCTCGTCATAGAAACGAAATTTGCTTTGAAATTTGTTCCAATTACTGTGATAAAAGGATTTCAATATTTCGGAAGTCTACAGAAGTTTGCTTTTCAGTCGATGCCTTAGTACGTTCATTCCCTACAGCTTTCCTACACCGTAAACTTGAACCGTACCCAACCACAGGAACTGTCTGTCTGTCTGTCTGTCTGTCTGTCTGTAGGTCTCTTTGTTGATCGAGCTGTCTATCTTACCTCTTGGCTTACTGATTGAAGTACTAGTAGTGACGAACTGTCTGGGAATCAATGACTAGGTCGAACTAAACGAGATGCTCATCGAAAGAAGACAATTTGATGAGTTCTCCCGTCGCAGTGTAATTGTTGAGTTATCCTTTTTACAATCTGGTCGTGACATGGTATGTGTGTATATATAGAGAGAGAGAAAGGGTAAACTCTTGGTCCAGCTAACTGAGACCGGAAGTGTCGGAACTGAGACCGGAAGTGTTATCTACGAGGATGGGATCACTCTTTACTCTTTACTCTTTAACTCGGTGAACAAGAACAAATTGAATAAATTGCGACGACAAGTTTCACGCGTCATTTACTAAACTGTCTGTTTGTTTGCAGATCAGCCTTAATATTAGAAATTAGTAGTTTCCCTTCGGATAACTTGTAACGACACGTTCTTAATCATCAAGGGGAGAATCAAGTCGTGTGATTTAAAAATGTTTGATCACAAATGTTTGTGATCAAATTATGTTTCAAATGTGAAGTCGTGTGATTTAAAAATGTTTGGCCGCCGCGTACACTAATGTAAGATTAACACGTTCACGGCCAGGATCATATGTGCTGTCCTGTCCAGTGGAGTGGGAATTCTTGTCTGCGCCGCGGCTTCACTGGTCGGGACGGTCTGCATTTTTGTCGGTCTGCCTCAGGTGAGATTCATTTAACTGAAAAAAAACTTTATATAATTGTCTACAGCACGATAAATAATCTAGGCAAGTTAAACTCTATCATGAATATAATGTACACACGTGGCGAAAACCTTGCGCTAACCGAATTAAGCACTTTAACTCGGGGGCTGTGTACAAAAGCCGTCGAACGAGTGTAATGGCTTAATTCGGTCAGTGCAAGATTTTCGCCACGTGTGTAAATCATACAGATGTATTTATATATTTATATATTGAATAAATAAAGGGTACCACGCACAATGTACTTTCCCACCAAACACCCTCTTTCATTGTCATTCCCTTATCCCCGTAGAACTGAATGACGCTTTCCCGAAAACCCCGCCCCCTTACACACATGGCTCGTCATTTTGGCTTGTGGTGGGCCGTGTGGGTAAAACGTGTGGGTAAAGCTTGATTGAGACGTTTCACCCACACGGCCCGCCAAAACCCAAACAACGACCCTCAAAGTAATCTCAGCGCAGCTGCACAGTCAGCCGCACATTCTTCCCCGGTTGCACAAAAATCAGATGCGCACATGCGCCGTCTGTTGTGGCAGGCCGGTTGGGTCACTGGCTAGACAGGCTAAAGTTATGTCGCCCACGGCAAACCAAATCGTGCAAAAGATCACAATTTATTTGGGAAAAGTCCCTGGCTGTCTGAAAGTTTTGATGCTTTTGATTGTTTAGAGTGACGGACGTTTTTGATTGGTTAGTGGGTGTGGTTTGCTTGACCGTAAGTGTGCATCTGGGGGGAGGGGGCGGAGTTTGCCTTCCTGGTTTCATTGGACTCGCTTCCATGTTGCAGGTGTCATGCCTGCTGGAAGTCGAGCAATACCGCAAGACGTTCATCTTAAAATGGGACACTTCCTTGTGAGAACTTCTTTGGGAATATATTTTACGCTTTCTTTACAGGCCGCTGTTTACCGTGATGGAATATTGTAAAAGTGTTCGCTATAACTATTTCCGACGGAAGTATAAACGCGGTGCAGGGGAGTAAGTCAATCCTTTTTCGCATCATAAACCGGCCGTTGGGAACGGCCATAAATCGTGTGAAGAAAAAATTGTTTCACGAAGCAAGGAGAAAACGTCTAGGTAAAAGGGAGAAACGTAACAACTAGAAAGAAGCAGCACCTTAAATAGGCTTGTCGCCCACATCGAGGTATCAACAGATACAAAACAGTTTGCAGAGAGATCCGAGACAAAGGGCAACAAGCATTTCAACTATGGGCGTGGCCCGATGAGACAAGTTAGAAGGTCTACAATAGTTATAACCAGATTGAGGGAGCTAAGGGCGTGGCCCGATGAGACAACTTAGAAGGTCTACAATAGTTATAACCAGATTGAGGGGGCTAAGGGCGTGGCCCGATGAGACAAGTTAGAAGGTCT
>LRSR01007619.1:0-64570 GCA_001579985.1 Hypsibius dujardini
AGCGGCTGTTGCTTGTGACGATTGAAAGGATGGAATTTGACGTGGAGCTTGGTGTTTCCGTACCACGTACGACATGTACAGGTCGGAGTGACCGATGACTTCGGTTCCACGGATGCCGTCGTTTGGACAGAGGTTTGTCACGTTGCCGAAATTGATGATAAAGTCAATTTGTGATTTCGGATCACGTAGACGTGCTACCTGGAAAGTTGACGTGTTTCGTAGCTCACCATTTCCGCTGGCTACGAGGTGGTACTTGCAACGGTTGGACGGTCGTTGGTCGGGGAAGTAGGTGGGTTTGGATCGGCTCCAGACGTACGTTCCTTGGGCGAGGATGGCGTGCCCAAACGTCGTCGAGTTGGAAATGGGTCCGGTGACGGTGTGGACCTCGCAGTCCTCACACTCCGTTTCGAGGGTAACGCGTTCGATGAAGCAGTTGAGAGTTTCGGCTTTGATGGTAGAGTAATATTTCCACTCCGGATGAGGTGACTCGAGGTAGACCCAGGAGGTACCTTCCTTCACCATGTTATTGAGGCCACAGCGCTTGGTCTCAATGAGCTTCCAACACTCCTCCGCACTCATGAGGATGGTGCGATGGATTGGGGTCGTATCGTACCCTCCGAGTAGGAATGTGACCATCTGTTCGCCTTTGATGAATTGTCGGCAGACGTGGCCGGGGAACTGCTTCCTCTGGCTGTGCTGGCTGTACAGTTGGTACCGTACACGTACAGACACAAGGTCTTGTGCCGGAAGGCTGCAGCGGGACTGGTGTCCCAAGTTGAGGACACCGACGTATGCCGGGGAACGGCAGTCGCACGCCTCCATCGTGAATGCTGCGGCGGACCCGACAAGGAGGAAAAGTAGAGCCCACATGACCGACTTGGTGATCGGTGGTCGAGGAGACTTGAAAAGTTGCCGGCGATAGGGAGCAGCCGTTGTCCTCGAAGTGGTCGTGAGCCGTGGCTTTTGACGAACTGAAAATTCGGAAAGGGGTAAATAAGACAATTGATTTTTCTTACCCGAAATCTTCCGCAGGTCGGAGCAGGGTCGATGTGGACATCCGCCGTTCACGGCACAGGATCGATGATAGAGATGGTGCGAGAGGCACCGTTCCGTCGGATTGTTAGTGCTGCGGCGTGAGCCGAGGTCGACGAATATATCTTCGTCGCAAACGCAAAACTGATGACGGATGTAGCGATCGAAATGAATCGGGCACACATTGATGCGGGTGCTTTTATGGAAAAGTGAAGACCGTTCAACGGGTTCTCGGCATGTGACACCAGGGCCGATTTGGATTTGGCACAAAAAGTGATGATCCGGATCGTTCATCAACGCCGTCCGGCTTGATAGAACAGTACCGAGGTCGGTAAACTGATGAGGCGCGTGATTGGTACAACAATCACACACAAAATGGCGGTCAAAGTCCTCCATGCGAACGGTGCTGAGAAGAATTGGGGTGGTGCCTTGAAGGTCGCGGACGAACAAAGGTTCGATGAACGGCAGCACTGCTTTGAACAACAGGCTCCGGCATGATCGACGAGTGTCGCCATGACCAATGACCTTGCAGACGGTCATGACGGTAGTGACAAGCGGAGTCGCTTCCAAAAAGAGTTCGAGAGCCTCCTTATGGGCCGGCAGATGAAAATTGGTTTCACGGTCGTGCTCCCAAAGGGTTAAAAAGAAGGTTTCAATAGCGAAACTACGTTGGAGGTTGACCTCGATGCGGAGCAGAACTTCACCAGTTTCCGGACTGAACTTTGTGAAGTTGATGTAGGGTCGTCGCGGAACTGGAGGATTCCACATACTGTTGTAGAAGAGGTTCCTCTCCCGAGCCAGCTTTTCGGCCAGATGGAAGCCTTTGTCGGGTAGATTGCAGACGTAGTGGAGGCAGCGGTCCTCTTGACGGAGTTCGAGCGAGTGGCCTTTCGGACACGTCGCCAGAGTGTGGTCGTCTGGTCGAAAAATACCACACTCACAAAACAGATGGGTCGTGTGTTGCAAGTGCCCTTCGGCACAGAATTCGAAGATGGCCATGTCGGCCGAAGAAGCAAAAACCCCACAAGGACACCGTAGATGCTTCAGAGCGTCGGTGTGATGCTGGGTGCAGAAGTAAGTGGCCCCTGCCGTCTGCCCCGTAAAGACGGCAAATCGTTGCGCGAGCACGGAACATTGCTGCACGCCGTCCATCCCTTCGATGGCGGCCTGGCAGGTGCGGTCATCCGTCCCGAGTCGGTAAGTGAGGCCCAGGCCATCTTTTGACAGGGACGCCGGAGAGAAGGTGCTGGAGCAAGCACAATGTTGATTGTGCAGACTGGTGAGAAATTCAGAGGTCAGACCTTCCAGTAGGAGGTACATGGTGACGGCAGTTTCGGTGAGGGTAGCACAATCATCTCCCATCACCTGGGCGATGTGATGGATGGCGGAGTAGAGTGGACGCTCCGCATAGAAGGTCGGAAACATATTTGCCAGAATGCCGTTTGCAGACGATTTTCCGACGACAGCGGCCAGCCGAGTACGCAAGTTCGGGGCGGCGTCGGTCGCTTGCTGGTCGTCGGTGTCGGTAATGGTGTTGGCGGTTGTGGGATTGGACATGTAGAATGGGTGTTGGTCGCGGAGGTGAGCCGGTGGTCGGAACATAACGGTGGTCAACGTCGTCGGCTCACGAGACGTCACCAAGTTGAGGGGATCGTGGTGGTTTGAAGGGCGGTCGACGGAGAAGAGGAGCTG
This sequence comes from Hypsibius dujardini, assembly GCA_001579985.1. NCBI lineage: Eukaryota > Metazoa > Tardigrada > Eutardigrada > Parachela > Hypsibiidae > Hypsibius > Hypsibius dujardini. Next base: position 2,725 of record LRSR01007619.1, read on the forward strand.
AGTTTCAGGGTTTGCAGCAAAGAAGATATCGGCGGGCCGGTAGCGGAGGACGGCGGAACGGAGGGTCATCTGGAAAATTGATATACAAGTATTAAGTTGGATATCGTTTTGGCCGCCAGACATTTCTTTTTGGTCTTATTGCTACGATTTCCTCTTCAACCTCATCTTCCTCTTCAACGTCTTCATCAGACTTCACTAGTTCCGAAGTGAGTTTTATCTCCCGGGCTTCGGAGTTTTCGATCATATCAAAAAGCAACGGGTCGCTATTTTCAAAGAATGATGGTTCGATCGGTTCGTTAGCCACATCATTAGGCTCGTCTGCGAAGTGGACATTTCCGTCCCCCTGGCCGTCAGTTTCGACCGGCATGGGCGCGTCGTCATCGTATCTCAAGATAAAAGGTTTCAATCTCTTTACGTGTACGACGGACTCTTGATTTCGTTCCTGAAGGTGTTTAATTTTATAATTTACTTCACCAATTTTTTCAATTACTTTCCAAGGTCCGTGCCAACAATGCAAAAATTTTGTGGTCAACCCCTTGACCTGTTTTTTACCCTTCAACTCCCGTTCTCTCAACTTGGGAGGTGACCACAATAACACGAGGTCCCCCACAGAAAAGAATACTTCTCTGTGTTTCGCGTTAAAGTACGGCGCCTCCTTATCATGGGTTGCGTTGACTCGCTCCTGAACGATCTCTCGGGCTTTGGCCAGCCATTCTTGTGTTGCTTCGGCATACTCGTCGAGGTCAGCCATCTGTTCCAGTCCTTCGTTTCCCAACGCGACGTCGATCGGGAAGACAGGAACGCGTCCGTAGACGAGTTCGAACGGTGAAAATTTCGTCGTCTCCTGTTTGCAGGTGTTGATGTACCAGGTCACGTGCGGTACCATGTAATCCCAGTCGCGATGATCGGATGAAACGTAGTGGCTCAAGGCCACTGCGATGGTCCCGTTCGTTCGTTCTGTCAAACCATTGGCACGAGGATTGTAAGCTGTCGTGGTGGTGTGGGAAGTACCCAATAGTTTGAGGATCTGTTGCATCAGCGACCCTATAAACGGCGTTCCTCGGTCCGACACCAAAACGGCCGGTGCACCGTGGCGTAGAGCAATCTGCTCCACGAAAAAGGCGGCGGCAGCGGCGGAGGTTTGGGCCTTCACAGCTCGCGTCTCCACCCACCGGGTGAGCAGGCAAGTTGCCACGAGTAAAAATTTGTTGCCCCGTTTGCTGGTTACCATCGGTCCCATGTAGTCGATGCCGACCGCGTGGAAGGGTCCGGCAACCGGGATGGGCTGAAGAAAACCGCCTGGTTTGACCGGTGGATTTTTCTTCATCTGACATGCTTCGCATGAGCTGACGTAGTCGACGACTTGGTTCAAGCATCCCTTCCAGAAGTATTTGTCGTGCAGTCGGGCATAGGTTCGCGCGATGCCTTGATGACCACTATCGTCGTGGGCTGATTGGATGAGGTCTTTTTGCAGGGGCTGAGGAACAACCAGCAAGAACCATCGACGTCCATCACGGATGACCATTCGATACAGTAGATTTCCTTTGACGATGAAGAACAGAATTTTGTTTCTGTAAATCGGTGAGTTGGTCGGTCCACGAAGGACCCTCAAGATGCCGCGGCAGAAGACGTCGTCCTCCTGCATTTGTTGAATATTGCTGGTCGACTTGACGGTCAGACCACCGGAGAGCACTTGATTTGTCGGTACGTCGTCATCATCGTATGGGTATCGGGACAAGAAGTCCGGCACGGAGTTCTCCCGACCGGGACGGTACAGTACCTCCATGTGATACGGCCGGAGGAGCTCCACCCACCTCGCCAGCCGACCCTTCGGGTTTTTCAGTTTCAGAAGGCCAACCAAGGCGTTGTGGTCGGTGACGACCTTGAAGAGTTTTGAGCCGCCGACGTAAGAATGAAATTTTTCGGTTATGGCCCAAACGACGGCTGTGAGTTCCAACTCGCAGGCCGAGTAGTTCCGTTCGGCGGCTTTGAGGGTTCGACTGGCGTATGCCAAGACTTCAGGTCGTCCGTCCGACATCTGAGACAGAACCGCACCCAATCCGAAGGTTGACGCGTCGGTTTCTAAAACCAGTTCCAGCGCCGGATTAAAGTGGCCGAGGATCGGTGCGTTGGTTAGCATGGTTTTCACCGTTTGCCAACTGGTTTCGTGTGCGTCGGTTCACTCGTAGGTCTCACCTTTTCGAGACATTTTGATGAGAGGGTGGGCGACCGTGGCCAGAGCCGGCAGATACTTGCTGTAGTACATGACGGTGCCGACGAAGGACCGAACCGCAGCCGCGTCCTTCGGACGTGGTGACATGAGAACCGCCATCACCTTGTTTTGATTGACGGAAATTCCTCTGGAGTCGACGGTGTGACCGAGGAAGTCGACTTGCGGTCGGGCGTAAAAGCATTTGCTGGGCTTGATTTTCAAACCACTGTTCTCCAGCCGACGGAGCACCTCTTCCACGTGCTCCACGTGTTCGTCAAAGGTTTTGGAGAAAATTTGGATATCGTCTAAATAGACAGCGCACGTTTTCCACTTCAAGTCGCCGAGGACCTCTTCCATTAACCTACAGAAGGTAGCCGGGCTGTTGCAGAGGCCGAATGGCATCACCAGAAATTCGTAGAAGCCATCCGGGGTGCGGAAGGCTGTTTTGGCAATCGAGGCTTCATCCATCTTGACTTGCCAGTAGCCTGAACACAAATCAATTTGTGTGAACCAAGAGCAACCTTTCATCGCGTCGAGACATTCGTCGATGCGTGCCAGGGGGTACTGGTCCTTGACTGTCCGCTGGTTGACGTCTCCGTAATCGACGGCGAACCGCAGGGTCCCGTCTTTCTTCCTGGCAAGGACGACGTTAGAACACCAGTCCGATCCCAGGCATGGTCGAATAGCCTTCATGGCCAACATTTCAACCTCCTGTTTTCGGATTTTTTCCTTTTGCCAGTGGGCCTTTCGTCGCAATGGTTGACTGACGGGGCGGTGGTCGAGGGTGTCGATTTTGTGGGTGATGAGGCTGGTACAGCCGATTGGTGCGGACGGTGTCGGAAACACCTTACCCCGCCGTTGCAACATCTCGATGTAGCTGGTTTTTTGTTCGGGGGAACACTTGGGTCCCACCTCGATTTCGTCCCACGCAACTTCGGGTTCGTCGATCGGCGACATTCGATCAAATTTCTTTGCGCTCGGACACCAGATGGGTAAATCCTCCCCATCATCAGTGGCGGCTTCCGCGGCGCGGTCAGGGTAGAGGATGGTTCCTCTTGTCGTCGGTGGTTGAGTTCTCCCGTCTCCTGCCAATGTGGCGTCGTTGATAACGGCTTCGCCGTTGTCAGGGAGCGTTCCGCTCACGTCGGACCCATCAGCTCTTGGCTGATCCCGGGTGTCTGTGACAATGCCTTCCATCTCACCGGACGGTCCTGCACTCCCGTCACGCCCAACAGTCAATGACTGGTCAGTCAAGTCTTCCGCGACGGTGACTCGGTCGGTCCCGCCGCAGGCTACAGTCGCCTCTATCTTACGGAGGTCAACCGGCACGGTGACAGTCGCGGTAGCGTCCACCCGCCCCGGACTCCCGTCACCGTCGTGGAAGCGTTGATTATTGATATGTTGATTATTGATGTGTTGATTATTGCTGAGTCGACCAGGCAGTCGTGTAGTCTCCGCAACGCCTACCTCCTTCTCCAGTGCAGCGAGCTCTTCCGCCCGGAGTCGGGGTAGTGGTGGTCGGAACGTGGGACAAGCGAGGACCCGGCCGGAGTCCATGGCCAACCCTTCTGGGGCGACCGACACGGTGGCTTCGGAAACTACAGGGCTTTCTTTTTTAATAAATATGGGATTAAATGATTTTAAAAAATAAAGGGGAATAGGTTGCAGGGACGGGGTTTCGGGGTTTGAAATTGTCAAATCTTTAAAATCGATCAAAAATGGGGTGTGTCTCAAACAATCAGTCCCCAACAACAGATCGAAGGGAAAACCCGCGATAACTCCACAGGGCCCGGTCAATCTAAAGCCTAGAAAATCGATTTCAATTTGACACGCAAACGGAATTGTCATCCGTTCACCAGATACGGTATGTACCGTCGGACTTTTCCAGGGGTAAACATTCAAAGCAAATTTTTTGGCAAACTCCGAATTAACTAAAGTTATTCCGGAGCCGGTATCGATTACACTTTTCGCCGCGTGATTATTAATATTTATCAAACAGCTCAAGGCGCCTACGTTCTGCAGACGTCTCAATGGCAGAGGTCCGTCCGTCAGGTGAGCTCGTACACCCACGGACGAACTCAGTTTAAATTGTTTGGCTGCTGCCACTGACCGAACTCCAGCTGCTGCTGTCCGACCGGTTCGGGACCGGCGTAAAAAGTAGCGGTCTCGGTCGAAGGTAGGGCCGGAAATGAGGGGCCGGTTTGAACGGCCTGCACCGTTGCCGACTGTTCCAACTGAGGGAACATCTGCTGGGGCTGGCCTGGAGCGATCGGTGGTTGGTACTGTCGTGGCTGGTACGGTAACTGATTCGACATCGGCGGCTGCTGCTGGGATGTCGGATACGAAGAAGCATATCTGGGAGGTGGTGGTCCGTAGCTGGTAGGCCGTTGGAACCATTCTTGACGGTTGGGGTTGAGGTTTTGGAACCCTCCTCTTCCTCTTCCGCGGCTTGCACCGCGGCCAGAGTTGAGGCATCGAACGGAGACGTGTCCCACCTTCCCACAGGACCGGCAGATTGGGCGGCCATCCGGAGCCCACTGGTTGTTCGGTGGTTGCCGACGGGGCTCATTAGCCTGCAGTTTTTGTTGTTCCGCCTGCTGTTTGAGGAAGGCGGTCAGCTGATTTTTAAGGTCGGCGACCTGCAGCTCCAGATTGGTCTCCTTCACGGTGGCGGCGACCTGACTGGTAGTCGTGGCGGAATAAACGGTGGTCGACGCCGGTGAGGCGAGTGAAGATTTCATTGCCATCAACTGAGCCTTAGCTCGTTGGGCGTAGTCGTATTTCCTTCCGACGTCTCGGAGTCGATCCTGGAAGGTGATGACTGTGTTGGGCATGTCGGTTACGAACTCTGACTTCAGATGTGGTGGGAGACCTTCAAAAAGACGGATTGCCTTCTCTTCTTCGGTAGCGTGAGGGTTCGTCTCGTCGATGTACCGTAGTCGGTCGTTGACGTATTTGAGCGGATTGTCCTCGGCTTGCATCACTCCGGCTCCGAGGAGGTCGTAATCGATTCGGCTTTTGCCGAAGGTTCGAAGGAAACGTTTCTTCAAGGCGTCCCAATTGGTGATGTGTTTGTGGTTATTATGCCAGTGGAGGGCGTTGCCGTCGACCGCCAAATACATGTGGCGAATGTAGTCATCGTTGGACCACTTGTGAAGGTAGCCGCAACGCTCAAAGCGCAAGATGAAGTCGTTGGCGTCTTCGTGTAAGGCTGCGAAAATTTCGGGAGATCCCGAAGACTGACGGTTTTCTGGTTCTTGACCTGTACGGCCTTGAAGAGGGTCGTCAAGTCGTGCATCGTCATGTTGACGGTGTCGTCCTCATCCTCGTCGACAACGCTTTCGTGATCCTTGCCGTCGTCCTTCACTCGTTGGTCTGGGCGCTTGTCGCTCTGGCTCGCGTTGATCTTTCCTTCTCGGTTGTTGTCCTCTCTACCTCGTCCGTCGTCCTTCGGTGCATCCGCTTCTTGAGACATTCTGTGGTCGTTGCTCTGTCGTTGCCGGCGCTGTTGTTTTTTGTTCGCAGAGGATTGTCTTGCTTGTTCGGCTGCCGAGGGCAAGTGTTGCCCTTTCGATCGGGTGACTCTGCTGTTGATGACCGGTGTTGGATTCCTGATTGGGTCCAGGTCGTTGTTGACGACCCGTCGGGTCGGTTCACAGTCGGTCGGTGAGTGATCGAAATCAATCACTGTTTCAATGAATTGTTGTCCCGTTGGCGAGAGATGTGGAGGTCGAACGTCAGTTATTCGACGCGGACTGAACACGTCGCAACCTTCGGACCCAATTGATGGGTCTAGAGGTTCAATTGTCGAAAACAAGGTCAATCCCGTCGGATCGTCAAGGTCGAGGAAGGTCGAACGATAAACCCTCCAATTTTAATTCTTCAGTCTATTCAATCAACAATCAAGCGAGTCGACCCTGCTGGGAGAGAATTTTATGTGTGGGTGGGGTAATCATATTTTGGATACACTTTTAAATACTGAATTGGCACTCAACAAGAAATACATATATATTTTTTTTCTGCTTTTAAACGGTATTTTACGTCAAGGGGTCGATGACGAATTTCACTCCTACTGTATTCCAGCACTTACATTTTCGCGTTGTCGAGAGCGGTGTTCGTGTTCCGCGACGATTGTCGGCTTTTCCGGCGGGAAGGGATTTTCGCGATCCATTGGTCCTCCGGCAGTAGACGATTCAAAGAAGATGAAGGGAGAGTCCGGGGTCGGGCGATCTGACTGTCGGTAGTCAGAAGACTCTTAGGTGGCTCCAATTTGTCGCCTCTACTTTCTATTGCCCGAAGGCCAACGTAGGGAAGAGACCGGAAGTGGAGGTTTCGTATTAATCGGAGACAGTTGGCACTACATAGATGGAAAGAGCAAACGATGAGGAGCGGGAGCTCCGAAGGGAAAAAGGGAAAGGAAGCGATGAAGACCCAAAGACTACTGTAGAAAAATGAAGAGCTAGACTGACTGACTGACTGTCAAAACACACGCACAGCACGAGTCTATCAAGTAACGAACCGGTCGCGGCACACAGGCTCGCGCCGATAACAATCAACCAGCCGAACACTTCCGGTTCGGCTGTGCTTCCAATAACACACCAACACACAACAAGTAAACACACCGGAGTACATGAGCGGTGAGCAATGACTACGTGGCGGACGATTGAAGTCTACCAGTCCAGTCATGAAAATACCCGCGACACCATACTGACACGTTTGTTATACACCTCCATGTGATGACTACAATGTATGTTTTCTGAACTTAAATGGACATGGTCAGATAAGGATATGGAAATTCTGAACAGGTTTAAACTTCGTTGCAGAGGATGAGCCTGCTGATCTGTTACCATGGGTTGATAGAAACAATTCCACATGGACAGTTCTTGCACAATACTATTCCTCTCTGACTATGTCATGTAGGAGAGTTATCAGAAGGATTTCTACATCACGGCAGGCGGACATTTAAGTTAATTCTTTCCCATTTATCGTCTGGTCAGACGATCTGCAGTCCATATAAAATCGTGTTTGGCCATGAAAGACGATGATAATGAGTTCGCCGGAATCCGTATCCGTTCGCGCCTGCACGAACAAGTTACGAGGTGGACCAGTCACTGGTCCTTCGGCGGGACCGTCATGTTCTGCATTGCCTTCAATTCCGTCACGCTGGCCGTCGCCACTGACGATTCCATCGGCGATTCCGCACTCAATGCACTCAAAGTGTTGGACTACATTTTTCTCGCTGTGTACACCATCGAATTCCTCGTGAAGATGTACGTTAGCCCGACCGCCTACTTCACCAACGGCTTCAATCTCTTCGACTTCTTTGTCCTCGTTATGTCATGGGTGGATGTGATTGTGACCCAAACCGCGGCCGGTTCAACGTCTAATCTTTCGGGCTTACGAGTATTGCGTATCCTTCGGACGCTCCGCGCTCTCAGAACCATTTCTTTTGTCCCGAGCCTGCAGGTCATCGTGACGGCCCTGATGACCACTGTGCGTTTCTATATGCTTAACTTGATGGTCGTGTTGTTTCTCATCATGTTCATTTTCGGCGTGATGGGGTACTATCTGTTTGGCTCGGCCAGTCGATTCAGCAGTCTCGGCGAGTCGATGCTGTCCTTGGCCACTCTTGTCACACTAGACAGCTGGACGGAGGTGGAAGACGACATCGACGCTTCGGTTGCCACTCTTCCACCAAAGTACGTAATATATATTTATGAGTGATAATTAAGATTATTGATTATTAACAACATCCTCAACCAAAGATCTCGTGTGACGCAGTGCAAGAGAGGCATTCCAAAAAGTCTTTAAAATAAACCTTTAATCTGAGCCCAGATTTGTTCTTACCCATAGAACAACTCACCCTACTCTATCACAAAATATTATTATTAGGGGGAGCTATTAACTGGTGAGTGCGTGAAGGCGAGACAGAACGAAAACGAGAGAGTCGCGACACTCATTTTATGTTGTGAGCGTCGAGCCGAAAGCTCGAACGCCCACTATAGGAATACACAGACACACCAATCATCCAATCATAACATACACAAATATGTAGTGGGGCGTGGTCTGCAGAGCACTGCCCCAGCAGTATAAGAAAATTGTTGAGGAGTCCATCGGATCGTGATCACGGTATTAGGGGTTTCCCTTCCCCCATGCAGTGATTACTCTGTGACCTTTAGCAAAAATCTGTTGACCGCTAGCTCTGGCATTAGTTGATTTGACTATTAAACCGTACAAATTCATTCTTTTTGCAGGTGGTTCTGTGTCATTTTCATCTTCGTCGGCAATTACATCTACACGAACGTCTTTGTGTCGGTCGTCATCGTTAACATGACCAACGCCCAGCAGGCCTATATCGACGCGGACCGAGCTCGACGGCGCGAGATTGTGGCCGAAAAGACCATCAACATGAATCAAAAGCAGAAGGACGAGGCCACCAGTTTCCGGTTGTTTCTGGAGCAGGACCAACGGGCAAAGTTTGCCAATTACGAGGAGCTGGTCAAGTCCGTCAACAACCTGCTAGCGGGGGTGGAAAAGCCGAACGATGTCGTACTCTGTGGAGATACGAGCTTGAACCTTTTGTTTGTGCAGGAGTACCTGGGAGTGTTGGAGCAAGTGGATAATGAAACGTTCATGCAGAAGAACTTGTATAGGGAGATTGGGAATATTATTAGCCTCGCTGTGGAGAGGCAACTGGAAATCTCCGGAATGGGGGAGCAATTATTGCGGGAGAATTCAATAAAGACGCAGATAAGAGCGTCTACTCCCGCGACGTGATTCTGCATGAGCTGCTGATTCCATGGTTGCAATACGCACTCATCCGCGGCAGTTTTCTTTTAGCTTTCCCATAAAAAAAAGTTAATGCTAAAACCGATGGACTGAGTCCAGTTAGTATGAGGAGCAGAGAGTGTAAGAAAGAGTCCATGAGTGCGAGGGATGAGAATAAGCAGACCGCCTGAGGGTGTGGCCGGTGGTCTTTCATATTTTAGCCAAATGATGCAGGCGTGATCTTTTCCATTTTGTCAGTCTTTTCGTTGCCGATTTCCGTCTGACTGAATTCGTTGCAGAGCAGTGACGCTGACTTTTGAGCTCAATTTTTGTTTATATATTTGCTTCTAGCGATAGCTCTTTTTTATGTTGACGTTCCTCTTAAACAATCGCACCTCCGGCCTTTGTGTCTGAGGTGTTTTGCTGTTCAATATCCTGCATGTTTTGTTTATGCTGATTCACCAACTTAAATTTCACAATTGGATAAATTATTATATGCTCTCAAGCAATCTTACTAACTAGAAGAAATACAAGAACGTGTTAGCAAAAAAGAAAGAAAAATTATGGTTTCTCACTCCAGCAGAAAAGAAGAGAAAAGAAGAGAGCAGAAAAGAAGAAAACAAAAATAATAAGAAATGTAACAGAATAGGCAGATTGCTGTTAGTAGCAATCGCGGCTACGAGGCGTGCGACGACTGGAGCTGGTCATACGACAGGAGGCCCTCAGATACTTTTTACAAACTGCATTGCAGTCGTCTTCCGGCTGACGCCTGAGCGAATAAGGCGCTGAAGCATCAGAAGCGATAAAAGCCTCTTTAAGGGTTTCCAGAAATGCTGGATCCGACGCCGGGTGAATGGCGTCTTTGAGATAGCCAGGCAGATCAGATTTATATTGGGTTCCGCCTTGTCGCCGTTGAAGTCGCGGTGTAAACCCAGTCGGCTCCTGTTTACAAACAACAAACAGCCAGTAAGTCACGAAAAATGGTCATTTAGTTGACAGGCAGAATCAGAATGGTCAAAAGCACATGATATCATCACTTTGACGAGGCTGAATTAGTCCTACCAGCGTACCTGACAAAGTATTTGGTACTTGTGCACACTGAGCAATTTTGAGTTAGCAAACTCAATCCGCTCCTGCAGCCTCAAAAGGTAACACTGAGGCGTGACCCCGACGGCTTCAAGCTTTCTCTTCCATTTGTTCAGCTCGTGGACTTTCTGTCTGAGCGAGGCGAAGTGTCGCTTAATTTCCGCAATTTTGTTATTAGCTCGTACGGTGTCTTGATTGAGGTACTCGACCTCTTTGCGCACTGTAAAAACGAAGATCTGCTAGTTTTTGAAAACGAAAACGATGAATTATAGGGATCCTCAGTAAAATACCTTTCGCAATCTGGTCCTCGGTCGCTGAATCCAATTTCTCCAGTTTTTTCACAGCTTCGCTTTGTACTAAGCAAAAAAGCACTGGATATTGACACGGATCTGACAATTCAGTTTGAGGTTCAACCGCAAAAAGAAAAGCTTTGCATTACCGTCAAGTTGTGTGTGGAGATCCTTCAATTGAGCTTCCTCCGCACTAGTCAACTCGCTAAACCTGGTCTCAGCCTGCGCGTACTTGACGCTCAGTTTACTCTTCCGCAGTTTCAGCTTCGCTGCAACTCTCTTGATCACCGGTTCGACGACTTGCTGGTCGCATAGAATTTCATGTCCACGTTCGTTTAGCTCTTTCTCAATTGTGGTCAGGGATTTAATCCGTTCGGTTTGAGCGTCGAATTTTTGCTGAAAACCGGCGACCTTATCTTGCACCAAGTGCCGGTTAGCGATGACCGCCTCCAACTGGCTCTTCTGGAATCAGGAAGAATACTAGAGTTACGAGTTAAATTTCTTTATGAAATCTGCTGGCGAAGTCTTGCAAAACAAAACAAAATTAAAACCACTAGACTAAAACTAAACTAAAACATTGAGAAATTAGTTTTTTAGTTAGGTAAAATAACTAAGCTAAAAATTTTAGTTACTAGCAGAAAAAAAAATATGTCGTAATTAATTTTTAGCTAACTAAAAAAACTAAATAGTTGACTAGTTGTAGTTAATCGAATAGGGCACAAGAGAATTTCGCAATAATTATTTGCGCACATACAAGATCGATGGCCAACTCGATGGCTTCCTGATTTTTGACGCTGCGTTGAGTGTTGAACTGCGTGAGTTTCCGGCGCGATTCCCCAAACATGTTTTGCCATTTTGATTCTTCATTTGTCTTCTCTTTTTGCAGACTCTTCAGTGTCTTCTTCAAGTTGGTGGCGTTCCTCACGATGGCTTCATGTTCGATATTCAAGCGCGTGTACTCGGATCTCCCACTCAAGTCACGGTCCGTCACGCCGCTTCGAGCCTTCACAAGTTCGTTGCGTAATTTACGAATCTACAACGAAAAACCTCTGACATGACTAGCTTCGTACAATGTACGAGATAGAACTCCTGATAGGCCTGAGTCCACTCGGTAAAGTACTAGGTTGACACACACGATAGATAATGAGAGTTTATTAGACTGACAAACAAAAAATAGAAGAATAACTAAAGAACTACCGCCTACACAACTCACATTCTTCTGTTTGAATAGATCAACAAACGCACAGTCACAAACATGGAATACCTAACGACTATGTAAGACACTATATTATGTAAACTGACAAACAACAAGCAGACAAAATAGGTCGACACACAGAAGTTTATAAAATTAATGAATACTAAATGGATGGATTGTTTAGGCAGAGCCTGACACTCCCAATGTTGCGCAAGCTCGAAAATGGCCCCGCGTTCATACACCTTTCTCTCATTGTCGACGTTTTGGGTTCAAAAATCAGCAAATAAATCGAACAAGCATAAGTAACAATAATTTTGCCAAAAAAAAACTAAAATACACTTTTAAAAAAAATTGAAAACAAAAAAGAAACCTTGTGGCTATTTCGATGGATATGCGTCACGATTTCGCGCTGTCGTGCGCGGCATTTATGACAGATAAAGAATTCCGCGGTACTGGAAGTTTTTACTTCGTATGCGAGTACCGTATTTTCGCGTTAAACAGGGACAGTCGTACTGGAGTGGAACGTGTGCACGGCTGTGTGCACCGTACACACAGCACAAGCGCCGCGTGGCCGATTAAACGTTCCACAGCTCGTACGGTGTCCCTGTCTAACGCGAAAATACAGTATCTAATCGCGCATAAACTGTTTGAGGATCTCTTCAGTGTGATTTTAGTGTTGCCAACCTGGTCGTCCTTGATGCTAACCAAGTCCATTCTATGCTTAAGGATGATCTGCTTCTTAGTTGGTGTTTGCTGTTGGAGCAGACGGATGTCCGTAAGGATGGCGTCCTGTCTGTGAACAAGGTCATGCTTATGCTGCCGGAGGGTCTCCACCTTGAACCGCAACTCCGTTGTGGCGTCGGATTTGGCTTGGAAAATCGGCAGGAGACTCTCATGTCGGTTCTCAGCGTAGCTCTGTGAATAAACAAAATTAGCGGTAATTATAATTTAAGCCCCATGTTTGGTATGTTAAAGATAATTCCATTAACGGCCAAACCATTCCGAAAAACGTGCCGGTTTCTGTGGTACAGTGAAGCACATATTAAAAGTTGCAAAGTGAAAACTCTTGCACTTCTTTAATTTATTTTTAATTTATTTTTAATCTGAATTCTCGAATTCGTATTATTATTATTTTTTATTTGCATGTATGGTACTATGAAAAACGAATAAGAAGTTGTAAAACCAGAAGCCTTGATCTTCTGTAAATTATTTTTATTTCCTCCTTAATAGTTTAATTTCTCTAATTTACGTCCTCTCTAATATTTTTTTAATTTTGTGCAGTCCTACCGAGACGCTCCTCGAAACCTTTGGCAGCCCATTATTCTGGATGTGCCGTAGCTGGAGCTGAGCCGTGTGGAGTGCCTCCTGAAGGGGTGCCTTCTTTCTCCGAAGATCGTCGATGTTAGAAGTTTGGTTGGCAAGAGAATTAAATTCCTCATCGCTCTGAAATCAAAAACTGAAATATCCCACAAACGACTCGTATAACCCAAAGTGCATTTGAATTGCACGGGTACCTGTGCCTTAAGGTCAAGGATTTCATCCTTCAGGTAGTCGAAGTCCAACTATAACTCAACGATATCACTATTATGCTTCCTGTATTAAGGGTATTCAAATTTCACTTATTTTGCAGCATTTATTTCGCTAGTTCAAACTAGCTAACCTCCCGGATTTTGAAGATAAGCGAGAAAAGCAGTCAAGGAGTTCCTTTTCTTGATTGTCTGCTCGCTAATTATGTGCATCTGTCTTGTGAGTGGTCCATGTGAGTTGAGATTGGCAAAGGAGACAAAGCCTCATTGGGAGTGTCCTCGTATCACCCTTGCAAGGGCGTGCAAAACCAGGGAGATTAGCGAGTTTGAAATAGCGAAATACATGCAGCAAAATTTGCATACCCTTATTGTCATGTAATTATGTGTTGTGTGTGTCTCTCTCTCTGTGCGTGCGTGTGTGTGTGCGTGTGTGTGTGACAATACAGCATTGTTATCAAAATAGCTGTAAATAGTCGTACTTCATAAACTCGTTGCTGTGGGTTCGATCTGTTTTCCGGCTGGTCTCGAGCGGTCTCCTGTGAATGGTTTAGCGGTTGCACAAGATTTTGTTGAGATTTTGCCTGAAACTGCGACTGCGGTTTGGCAACAACATTGGTGTCTGTCCGAGCGGGCTCCCCTCCCCAGTACGAGGCGATGGGTTTTGCTAAGAGTGCCGCTACCCGTGACGTTACGTCATAACCGACCATGCGATCCACCTTCGAGCACAATCATTCGCCGCTGACATGCGAGCACTCCAACGAACAGTAACAGGTCTGGCGCAAGGTCAACGTCTGGCATGAAAAAGCGGGCCAATCAGGAGCAGACGTTCTAATGCATTGTAATGTCCCATGAGAGACGTTCTAATGCATTGTAATGTCCCATGAGAGACGGACAAACGGTATATTAATACAGACAATCCGTTTTAGTCAAGCAACAGGTTCAAGTGCCTTGTCTCCCAGCTGGCATGTACGATCTTTCTGGAAATACGTAGCGAAAACTTAATAATCCCCTCCACTTCCGCGAAGTATGCTGCTCAAAAAGATCTTGTTTTGACCTTGAGAAGATGTAAGAGCGCGAGGCGAGAGCGGAGCTAGTCGCTTGCGCTAATGCGTTCAGTTTCTGACGAGTAGGCCATAGCAACAGCTATTCCTGTGCTGTGGTAAAGTTGATTGGCATGCGAAAACACGGTCACTTGAATGAACGCGAAGCAAGACTTGCATCGGTCGTGCAATGATTAATCGTCAACTTCAAGCTGCCATAGACGCTTTGTGCCGAACGTCAACCATCTGGATCGGAACTACACAACCTGCACTCACCATTCATCGTCCATACCAATTGGCACTCGCACGGACCGATATACGTTGCGCAGATCTTGACCGTGCGTCCACCTACCAACTGATCCTCCTTTGCACTACTAAAATCTACCACACTATCGAAAACAGCCTCTAAGACTATGTCCATTTCGGCATTGTGTTGTACTGGGTCAGCAGTTCATACACTTGTATGTACACGGCTTATACTTCCGTGTACGAGTAAAAGTGGGTAAAATCTTGGTTCAGATAATCAAAATTTTAATATATGTTAGTGATAACAGTTATTTGAGTTAACCTTATTTGATGTGGAGAAGGTTAGAGGCTCAGACAGAAACGTATACGGTATCTGTAGTCTAGCTGAAACCCTCTAGAACCGCCTCGAGAGAGAATGTGAAATTAACAGGCTTGTTAAAAAACCAGATCTCTAGCGACTCGTTTCATGCAAAAACATGTGACAAGCAATCTTTAACATTCTTTATTCGCTTTCCCAAACAAATATATGCTTTCGTGAGTCAAATTTTAGTTCTTTCTAGCCAGGTTTTATCAATCCCAAATATGATTCAAATTTTCAGTAGCAGCGAGGGTTCTTTCAAAGGTCTGAAAAATCCGAATGATCAAAGCCGGTAATGCAAGTGAGCTCGTTGTTGTCCTCGGCGGGTTGCATGTTTGGTTGGGTTGAATCTAGAACTAGCCGTCTAGCACTCAAACGACTACAATTATGTTATGACCCAAAAATCTGCTTCCGAATATTCTTAAAAATCAGAGCGCATCACGTAAGCAACCTTCCAATGAAGCAGCATCAGTGGACCATCTGTTTCTTCTTGTCGTTATGGTGATCCAGGTCTCGGAATTAGAGCTAGAATGAAATACAGAGGTACGATGTCTGATGATGTAACGAGATGAGCCTTCATCCCAGGTACCAGCCGCGTGGAGACTATGCATGAGCCAATAAGGTTACAAAATGACTATGACACTTCCCATTACAATTATTAATCTACCAGTATGCTTGCTTTCCGGCTTTGTCGCATCACGGCGACCTTATTTCATCGAGCCTACTTTCTTCTGCTGGCTGACTTCTTAATCGGTTCGCGGTGGTTCGTTATTAACGGCTTCACAGGCTTGATTGACCTCATATTTCGATCGTCTTATGACGCGCTGTGGAGCTTGACCGACCCGCAGACACTTGGCGCGGGAAGTGGTAAGATCACAGGCAGGCGCCACAAAAACAAATAATCATTCCTTGAATCGGTGTGTATTTTTAGGTTTCCTCATTTGCTGGTTGATCGTCCACTTCCTCTCCACCAAGCAAATCTGGTTCAACGGTGTGGTAGTGGAGTTATTCGTCATCGTCCAGCTCTTGGGCTACCTCAGCAATCTCGCCTTCACCACACCCGGACAATTCCAACCGCTGCCCATCGCCGTGGCACTCTATTTCCTCGTCGACCATTATCGCTACTACATCCAACAGTTACGATTGCAGGATCCCGAGCAGACCTTCTACGCTCTCTCCCACCTCAGGAAACCGTTCGTCCCCCGGAGAGCCCTTCAAATCATCCAAGTGACGCCTGTGTTATACTCGATCCTGCACGTCACACGAAACCGCTTCGATGAGGCCAACTACTTCCGCCTCAAGTATTCCCTCGGTATGGCCGACGCCATCGTGTACGTGGCAATCAATCTGGACTTTGGACTGGCGGTGCTCACCCGCGTGGTTGGAAGCGTCCGTCACCTGTACCAACACTTTGCCTGGAAGAATATCGGCTTCCTCATCCGCTTCAACATCAGCGGCTCCTACAACTACCTCATCAGCGATTTCGGCTGGAAATCCGTCCCGGCGGATCAGCTCCACGTCGCCTGGATCATCTATTGGTGCTTTAAGATGATCCTCATCGGGATATTATACGTGCAGTTAGAGCTTCCAGAACTGACCTTCCTGCAATTCGTCGCGGCGGAACTGTTCGGCAATTACGTCGCCGCCACGGCGACGGTCTACCTCGCCTGTCTCGTCACCGGGTTCGTCATATCCGCTTTCGCGACCATCTTCACATTCACCGCCGACATCATGTCCTGCAGTTCGGTCTGTCAGAGCAGCTACGACACCGTGCAGCACATCCGTTGGATGGCTCTCTCCTCCCTGCTGTGTCCGCCCAATCATTTAAGGGTCTTGCTGCACGCGCTGCTCTACGCACACCTCCCCCTGTGCGGGAAGATGATCCAGAACGTGGGCGAGGTGGTTCGACGGAGATGTTGTTGCTCCGATCGGTCGTGGATGAGTGTCATCGGGGGCACCCTCGCCATCGCGGGGTTCATGGTCTATTCCTGTGCGGTCTTTCTGTTCATATCGATTGACTCGCCGAATGTGTCGCCCTGCTTCGGCTACACCATCGACATGATGTCGGCCGTGTGGCTGCTGTACAACAGCCTCATCACCATCTTGGAATTGGTGACCATCGTGGTGTATCAGGGATTAGTGGATGAGAGCTCACGGAGAAACCTCGATCGGGGCACGAGGGTCTATCGCAATTGCATGGCCGTGCTGTTGGCGCTGTCGTTGACGGTGGTCAATGTCTATTCCTTTGGCGAGATCCGGGACGGTGGTTTGGCTCCACCCTGCGGGTATAAAGACACCGTCCTTGCAGTTTTACAGATCTTTTCAAGGTTGGTTTTCCTGTGGCTGACGGTCAAACGCATCAGGGAGGGCTGTAGCGTTCCGAGGGCGTTGTGTAGTACGGACACGTTTACACTGCATCGCGGCTGGAGTCAGCAGAGGACAGCGACGTGTCGGGACCTGGAGGCACCATGTGGCCTGTGCTATAACTATCTCGACACGATGAACTTGCTGCGGTTGCACTGCGGCCATTCTTTTCATAAGGCGTGCTTCAGTTCGTGGCGCAATTGTGGGAGTCGTTGTCCGGTGTGCAGAATCATGTTCAGAAGGCCGGATATTCTACTGGCCTACTACAATGACGGCTCATGATGGCAGCTCGACGTTTTTGTTTATGTGTTTCTCCTGGGCCGTTTGTTCAGCTGAGAGCAATGTGTGACTGACTTGGTTTTCCGTTTCTTTTATTTCTTTCGTTTGTTCACTATGTTGACTTAATAAATCAAACAGAAAATCTGTGAGAAAGGCAAGTGTGAAATCTGGAGCCATCTGACAACAAGGCCAGACGACAATTCAAATGCAAGACTTGAACTACTATTTTCTCGATTTATCTGAGAAAGACCCGGAAGTGTACTTGATGCAAATATTAAGCGTCTGTCTGTCTGTCTGTCTGTCTGTCTGTATGTCTGTCTGTCTGTCTGTCTGTCTGTCTATATGTCTGTCTATCTGTCTATCTGTTTGTTTGTCTGTTTATCTGTCTGTCTGTCTGTCTGTCTGTTTGTTTGTTTGGATTGAGCTTTCCTTAGTTAAATTTCCTTCAAAAACAGGTTCATGCATGCCAGAAGAGGTTAAGAAGAATGATAGACAGAATGACATGGTAGATAAAGATTTCATAAAAAAAGCTGACAGAACAATCCGGACCAAGGTAAACGTTTAGGAATACTGTATAGCAAGAGCGTTAGAATTGTACATGATTATTAGAACAAAAGTTAAGAAACACCTGAAAGGAGACTCCAGATACTTCATATAGCTAAGTGGTCGATTTTTTGTTCAAGCGCCTGGGCATTTCTCGGATCTGTTTAAAGTTGTCGTGAAGATCAAAGTTCCAGTTCTTCAGCGTCTCCGCTGACAGACCAATCCTAATTGTGCTCTGCTCAATAATTCCACGCAAAAGTAAGTTTGTTTGACGGCTCTTCGCCAGACGCCGATCCTTATTGACCAATGCGCTGACCAAACTAGCGACCAGTTTCGGGTATTGGCCTTCGGTCTGTTGAAACGGTTCGGGAAATTGTGTGCCCGCGTTTGTTTTGTCTTTAGATGGTCGCCGGGACCGAGACCTTACTGCCGATGAGACAACTCCTTCTGATACCGCAGATCGAATTGATATCGTCGGACCAATCGCGGGCAAATGGGGATAGTTCAAGGCAAGATTATGCTGTGTCTGAGCTGCTCGTAAATTTGTGGACTTGTTGATAGAGGGACAAGGTTCGCTGAACGGGAGATCAGTACCGTTTTGCTGTCTCAACCAACTCGCCTGATCACGTTTTTTCGAAAGATTCCTGTCGAAACATATCACCAATTATTCAATATTGTAGTAGAAGACTTTCTGCGAAGTTTTGGTTTCATGTGTTCATGCTAGTATTGTTTAAATCAAGATCGGAATTTAAATTTAAACTGAAAATCCGATTAAAATGATTTTTAATTTAAAATAAAAAATTTATTTTTGCCTATTTTAAATCACCACTTAAAGTAATCCAAACAACGCTAGTCTGTTCATACTTTTCCGGAAGTGCAGGAATCATCTGACCGAATTCCAAGGTCGGACTCTTTGGGCTTGTTGCTCGGAGCGATCTTATTGACGTGGATCTACTCCGACTTGAGCGGAGTCCTGATTGGCAGCGGGCAGTATCACGCTGACTTGCGGACGTCTGGTTGAACGGTAATATTGTGCGAACTTTCAAGACTTTCGGTGGAACAAGCCCAGTTGCTGGAAATGAGATTCCATTGAGGCCAGAAGCTTGAAAGACCTTTGCCGACTCTGGCACCCAAAAACTTCTATAAATATAAAAAATCACAGCGAGTGAGCGAACACGCAAGTTTAGTCATAGCGAAACCACTGTCTTATGATTATTGTACCTAAAGTGTTGAGTGGTACTTGATAGGTAGCCAACGGGTACCCAGCACTTACTAATGGTAGTCTATCTACTTAGTTAACCCATTCCTATCTACACTCACATTTTATAATGCACTTACTCAGCTATTATCACGTACATAGTTCCGTCTTGTCGGCAGGAACTAGTACGTAAGGTCAAGAGCTATTATTCATCCCTGATTGTATAAGCGTATGTTCTACAGTAATCTGGGACAGTTCCTTCCTTTCACCTCTAATCTGTTCCTATCTACCCTCACATTCTATAATGCACTTACTCAGCTATTATCACGTACATAGTTCCGTCTTGTCGGCAGGAACTAGTACGTAAGGTCAAGAGCTATTCTTTATCCCTGACTATATAAGCGTATGTTCTAGAGTAATCTGGGACAGTTCTTTCCTTTCACCTCTAATGTTCTCTACCAATGAAGTCTTACCACGTTTCGTCTATTATTCAGTCTAATAGCTTGTATGCTCAAGTTCTTCCGTTCTAACGAGAGACGAAGGCCTAACAATAGTACCTTTTATCGCGGGGCTGTTTCACGACGGGCTCAGATACAGCTGTATGAATTGGTGGCGGTTGGCATACTGTAATCTTCGAAACCGGTGTTGATCGCATCCTTTGTAAAAAATAAATAAATGCTGATCAGTTAATATGCTTCTTTCCAAGAGTTATACCACAGTACATAATAACAAAATATACATATAACAATAATAAGTAATAATACAATACATAATAATAATATATATTGACTGTAGTTATACGTTCGTCTTTATTTTGACAGATGTACAGTATATACACGGACTGTATTTTATTGTTTATAAATAATGACGTACCTCTCGTCGTTCAGCATGGTCGAGATGTCGTCGCGTAATGAGCGCGCGAAGGTGGAGAAGTGGCATTCGATGTCAACGTGGCATTTCCGTTGATGCGATTCAAGCTGGGATTTTAGTTGGCTTGACTGATGCGTCAATGCGTCCACTTGCGCCTTCAACTGATTAAAGTCTGCTCGTTCTAAAATGATGAACATCATTGTTGGCTGCGCTACTGTCGTTTGGAGGATAATAACCCGCTGCTTCTAAGTAAAAAGCGTGTAATTTTGTTTATTGACTAAATTAATTTATTTCGTTGACTAAAAAAGCTGAACTAAATGTTTCAGAAGCTGAAAATTTAGTTGCAAAACATTACGTAAATAGTCAACTGAATTCGGCTAAAATCAGACTAAAAACTTTTAGTTACTAAAATAAATTGAAACAAAAAACCTAAGCGACTTTTGTTTAGTTGACTAAAAAAACAAATTAGTTAACTAAATATAGTTATTGCCATTCATTCCGTGCGTCGTATCACGGGCCGTAACGGTCACAAGTATGTTTTTACAAGCCGCTCTTGTCAATTTTGTGCTGCCAATACCAAATTCTCACCTCCCATCAGCTGTGAGGGTAACTGAGTCCTTAGCCAGTCTTTGAAAACGTCCATCTGCGCTTGAATGTACTGTTCACTCTGTTCGCAAGGCTTCACGGATACGGGGCGTGGCTTGTGCTGTATAGGGCCGCTGTCACTGAATCCGAATCCGAATCCACCCGTCTTAGAGGAATCTTCCGGTCTGGTCGATTTGCCACATTCAACCGCCTTCGCCAGGGAACCTTGGCTCTGAACAGGAAACCCACCGCCAGCCTCATCTACGGAGCTCGACGCGGAATAACTCTTCACAGGGGCTTCCGGGATTGCGGTGTGCGGCAACGCAGCTGCAGCCACTGACCTTGCAGACAGAACGACATTTTCCCTTCGTTGACGGTTTTCCTTGTGTCGGAGTAACTTTTCTTGCCGCTTCTTGTGCTGCTCCCGCCAGTCAGGGGCCAAACTGTCCTTGACCAAAGGCTCCTCCAGCGGTGTGTAGGTAACCATGTGGGACGACTTGCGGTGTCGTGACGGCGGCCCGGAATGCAGACTGGACCGATAAAGTGTGCTACTGACGACCGAATTGGTCATCGAACGGGCTGAAGAAATCCTCGACGAAGGGAGTCGATCTTTTTCCAGCGGACAAAGCAGTGATCTCGTCGACGCTTTATGTAGAAGTAGAGTTTGAGATTTTTTGTGATAATCCCGCCATTTGGGTCCGAGGATATCAACCGCGGGAGGCTTGCGCAACGACGCGTACAACTCTTCGTTGGACACTTTGCAGCGCGGTCTTTGGCGAGTGAGGTAACGTTGGGCAGTATGAAGATGCGGCCATCCCGTTGAGCCTGGCCGGGGGCTGATTGATTCTAATTTAAGTTTCTCGGTAGCAGGTTCGTTGAACGAAGCGGCAGTTTTAATGGCCTGCAGATCTCCATTAGAAACAGGCTGGAAAGTGTTCGATTCCGGCAATACTTTAACACGTTGCTCAAACCGCTCGTTTGCTCTCCGAGCAGCGAGGTCCCAGTCGTTTGGCTCTTTGACGAATGTGATTAAAGGTCGATACTTTGCTAGCAGTATAAAATGCCGTAGATTACTGTTGTGAGTAACGGGTAGAAGGCTTTCACCTGTTAAGAATGATAATGTCCGCTGCGGCCGATCGACCCATGCAGAACCAACGTTGAGCTTTGGAACGGGGAAGTCATGAATCATGCCGCTGAGGCATGGATGATGATTTGTACGTGAGAAAGAGGAACATCCAATGGAAGCTGCAAACAAACGCTCTCAAGCGAGAGCTAACGAGATACGGCGCGCAACTTATTCTTAATTGGGCATGTACGTAGGACGTGCCAAGAAAGGTCGCCAAGACGACACTTGAAATTGGCAGCGTCATTTCACCTCATTGGCTTGCCGTCTATCGTGGCCCAGTATGCTAAGACCTTGAAAGAAGCGACGAACTCGACGGCATGTATGCAGAAATGTTCATGTAATTCAATCTGTTCCAATTGTTTTTGTGATGGTAGCACTTTGTTTCGGCTGCCAATATTGGTTAATGTTTTGACACAATTCATTGGCGATTGTCACAGACCAGAATCTGTGTGTCATTTGACTAGATATTAACCCGCCAGATTGTCGGCGTTGCAGGAAAACAAAGTGCAAATTAAAAATGCACAAAATTAATTCACCGTTTGTTTTATTTTAATTAACTAACTAATTATTTATTAAAATCTCTTTTTAACCTGCTAGATTCGAGCGCGTTGCCGGCGTGTAGTCAGGCGCGCGTCGACCAATCGCCGCCGCCACACTTTAGACCACACCTCCGTCGCGTTCCTTTTTAAATTGTGCACTCTGTCTTTCGATGTTTCGGTCGCGTATTACTTTGTCCAGTACATGGTTGGACTGTAGCACGAAACCGTTTGCGTAAAAAGCCTAATGTGTGTCAACAGTCGAAATTCGGAAGATTCAGACGGTCGAGTTGATCACAAAGACCAACAGTCTTATTTATAGTAAGCACGTTAATAATGAACGGAATGAACGTTATGAACGGAATGAACGTTATGAACGGAATGAACTACTACTTTTTCAACAACGTACGGTGTAATATATATACTCAATGATAATCAATACTCAAAGGGATCTTGGTCAGCACTTGTAAAAGCAACAGGGGACAAAAAAGGGCAAGGAGAATGGGGAAATTTAGCCTAAAAGTCATGGAAAAGACTGTTACGCCTCCAGCGCATAGCAACCAGATTATCGAGTGGTTCCATTGGTGACAGTCCAAAATAGCGTGCAATGAGAGAGAAACTTCATAACAGGTCCATGAATCGTCTGCCCAATTTCTGAAAACCGAATCGTGCCTTTGCATTCTGGAATCAGATTAACAGGCTCCCTTATTATGACTAGGACCAGTCCAGACAACATCCGCCCAGTCCGCTCGCACCGTGCCGTCTATCACACGCCACAAAATCTGCAACTGTCCCAGTCATACACCCTCAGCCTATCGCGAAGCACCAATTTCACCGTGGAGGAAATCAATCAAGCCGGCAGTGACTACGCGTGGTGGCGTGTCGCTCAACACGGGGAAGCCTTAGAGCCCGGTGACCCGGAAGTTTACACCAAAGCATCACACCTCCTAAACGTCATGACGGGACTTAGCATACCGGGCTTTGTGGTGTCCATCCTCAAAACGTGGTACCAGAGATGCCACGGCAAGCAGCTCATCCACCTCCAACAGACCATTGAGTTGGACCTGATCAAGAAAGTCGAAGTGATGAGAAGAATGGCCAGCAGTGACGGTTCGAGGCGTGAGCTGTCCCTGCTGATTGGGGAAGTCATCGCGGCCTTCTACAAGTTGTTTCACGACGCAGTGACGAATATCCCGGATGAGGAAGTGCAGCTGAGCATGACCAACATGTCGACGTGGAAGTCGCCAATGCAGGAAGAGTGTCCAGTAGGTGTGAGAGTCTCTTCTTCGGGTGAGGAACTTCGCTCGCCGTCGCTCTTTCCAGCCGGAACAGATTTGCCGCCCTCACTGAAGAACTGGGAGGGTAACATGAATGATGCGGAAGTCAGCCCACACGAGACGGCGCTCATTCCCGATGCGGTCCCGTTTGCACGGACTTTCTTTGATCAGCGCTTGCCGTCGGGTGAGTGGACGCCGATTGAGAAGCCTCATGCGGATGCGGCCATCGAAATTCAGTTCACCTTGCACGGAGTGATGGATCATCGGGATGGCAAAAGCAGTCTGTATCCGGTGCCGTCGAGACTGGATGTCATGCAGGAGCCTGCAACGGACAGCGGGGAATATGGCGGGCATGGCCAGAAGAAGCATTGGAAGCGTCTGCGAAGCGTCGGTGAAAAATTTCAACGGGTATTTATGGGTAAAAAATAGGCCTTATTTAACGAAATTATATTTATGAATATATCTGTTCTACCTCTTTCTCTCTCTCTCTCTCTTTATTCAAATCCTCTCAACCCTATTTAGATTCGACTTTCCTGAAGGTTTTAACCAACCCATTCAATCGTTCATTTCATGTGTAAACTTTTCTCGCGCTGTCAGTATGAAATGCTTGAAAGAGCAAGGGCAAAAACATTAAAGATCAAAGAAGAGTCGAAACGTTTAACGACTGAAGGCGGTTTCCCGAAGACTTTGACGGAACGGGCTGAATATTTGTCCGTATAAAAACAAAGGGTTCCTGGCAGTCACAGAGGGCGCTCTTTCGGCAGTCGTCCAGTGATGGCCTCTTGACAAGAACCATTTACTCGGCATTTCCTGGATGGTCAGTCGACGTCTTTCGGCAGATATCGCCATCACCTCTGGTCGTCGTCCCATCACCATGAACGTGCTGAAGAGACTAGGCGAGTTATGGAACAAGGCTTATAGAAACTTCCAGCGGCCAGTTTTGGCACAGACGCAACAAACTTTAAGCTCAGTTTCAAAGAATTTCTTACTAAAACAAACTGGGGCTTCTAGAGGATTTTTTTGGTTTTGGAGTTATGGAGTTATTGGAGTTGTTGAAGTTATGTGCCGGTGCCACAACTACTGGGGTGAGGGTTTGGAGCTATGGAGTTATTGGAGTTGTGGGGATCATGTGCCTGTGCCTCACCAGTGGGAGGGAGGGTTCGGAGTTATCAGTTATATAGGGTTTATTGGGGTTTTGTGCTGAAATTCAGCCTTTCGGATAAGATGTTCTCGACATAGAGCTACCTGCTGATGCTCCTCTCATAATACAGAACTCCATCTTCGAAAGCAATTGCGATCGCGTTCGGACGATGTGCAGGGCAAAGTTATTACTACCTTGAAGTTCCGGGGGCTTCTTCTTAATACCGAACCGATTCGAGTCATCCGCTGTGTAACTCACATAAACGAGCGGTGGGGTGTTGATCGTTGGCTGTAGTGAAGATTGTTGGTTTTGTAAGGGTACTCTGCGTAGCCCGTCGGTGTTAAAAAGAGAAGTTCTCGGTAAAAGCGCACGGATTTTCAACTATTATTCAGTTTTTCACACATAAATTATTACCATAACGTTTTATGGAAATCTTCGCCAATAGGCTCGAGTAATGTTTCATACCGTGCTGTGAGGTTGCATAATATCCAGGCAAAAAACAATGGTTTAATTAAACTTGCAAGGTCTAAAGTTATAAGCCAAAGAGACAAGTTCAAAAGACAATTTCCTTTGAAAATTCAGGAACTTGTGTTAAAATTCCAAAAGCAAAATATATTAATAACATGCAAGTTTGGGTGTCCTTAAACTCCCCCATTTTTCGTGTACAAGTACTTGTTTCGGTGAAAAATTAGTCGAGCTAAGTAAAAAAGCTGGCGGTCTCTGGGGATGCTGTTTAATACGACTGTAAATCGTTTCAGCCAAGCGTTTGACTGTTCAGCTGCTTCAGCGTTGCGCTTCTTCAGCTCGGGATAGACCACGAAAATATTCTTGGGACTATATTTTCCGGTCTTGCATTCCAGACGAACGTGATTGCAATGGTGAAAGACGTCAATCACCTTTGAAACACTGATGAAGAGTTTGTCGAACGGGGGAGGCAGCGGGAGCGGAGTTTGTGCGGCTTTGGTTCGATTGATGTTACAGATGTTATCCAAAACAATGAAGAGCTTCGGCTACTCATCGCTTTTGATGCCATTTTCCAACACGTGGCTGTACAAGGTAGTCACGATGCTAAGGAAGACTTGAGACCGCGATTTCGATCTGAAAGAACTCAACTTTGATTCAAAATGAGTCATTTCATCTGAAACGGAGAACATTTATTTTAAGTATCTTACACGTATATTGGCACCGCAGAATTGATATGTCCGCATAGTCATTCAGCAGGATGCCCCTCGATTTTGGACATTTAGTGGGACCAGCAGCTTCCGGATTAGGCATGACTTTTTTCGGCTTCGGCGGACGCGTACCGATATTTTTTGTGCACTTGTAGGGTAAGGTCTCTTGGAAAGAGAGCAGCTGCGTTGATGGTTCCACCATTGCACCAAAAAAAGAGGCTAGATCTGTGAGCAAATTGATATCGTTTAACAATCCAATTCTCTACCGACTTGAAGATATGAACTGAATAAAAACTCACCAGTTGCTCCTGGCAGTCCCGGCAGATTGTCCGCTTTGAGATCACGATTCAAAAACGCCAACTGTTCTGGAGTAAAAGACTTCCCGTCCGCACCAGCAAGGAATCCGTGAAGAGAGCAGTAGAGCGAGCCGGGTTCCGGCTGGTATGGGCATATTTGAGAAAGATTGATGTCCGGGAAACCGGCCAATCGATTCTGTAGACAAGAAAAGGCAAGAAGCTGATCAGAACGGTATATGACAAGCTATTTGCGGGGTTTGATACCGTTGAAATTTTTACCTTAACACAGGCAGCGCGGTGTCGATGGGTGACATCCCAAATGCCATTCTCAATTAGGAATTTAAATAATTTACTGGTTATGTACTGGTTATGGACTGAAATAATCTTGCGACAATGAATACACGTTGCTCTGACGAATTCTGGAATACCTGCATAATTCCATAACTCCATAATTCGGACCTGATAGGTTGAATGGACCAGAGAACCATTAACTCCATAATTCCATAACTCCAACCTATTGCAGTGTAGTGTCACTAATCTCCGTAACGTATCAGCTCCATCAATCCAACTCTATGCCACTTGTCGTGATCGTCGTCTGATGGGCTGAATGAGCCAGAAAACCTACTAACTCCATAACTCCATAAATTTGTTTTCCGACAGAAATAAAAAAATTTAAGGGATCATAATAGAAAGGGAACAAATCAAATCAAAACTGGCTGCTGGGAGTGGTAATTAGATCAATCATAGATACTCGGAAAACAAGGGATCCACTGGAGACCCCGTCGTTCTTTACTTCGACGGATTAACAGTATACGGACAGACAACGAGCAGACAAGTCACGAGTATAAGACAATAGATGAACAGCCAACGAACATACAAACAGAAGACGGAAAACAAACAGATAGGCAACGGAGAGACAGGTAACGAAGGGGAAAGGTAACGGAGGGACAGGCAACAAACGGATAGACCTTGACTGGACAAACAAAGGACCAACAGTTAACGGACAGACAACGAATAGACAGGCAAAAGATAGACAGGCAATAGACGGACAGACGTGACAAGTGACGAGTATAAGATAATAGATGAACTGCCAACGAACATATAGATAGAAGACAAACAACAGACAAATAAGCAACGGAAAGAGAGACGACGGACGGACCGACGTTGAACAGACAGACAACGAACGAACGGGAGGGGTTAAATAGTTTCCAGGGAGGGATAAATTAACCAGACATCTATTTGACTCTGGGAAGGGTGAATTATTTATGATAGTGCTGATTCTTCCTTTTCGTTTAATCCTGTTTTCGGTCTAAACCGGCTTCCATTGATTGTTATATTGTTTGACAATTTTATCGTCCACATACGATACCGATTGATTGCTCGATTGTTTGCTCTCTGCCAATTTTGTTTCCGGTGTTGTTTGTCATTTTTGTTTTTAATGTGTTTTTTCAGCTCGATGATGATTGTTCGATTGTATGAAAACCACCCCCTGCTCCGCCCCTTTTGCTTATACCCCGAACCCTCCAGTGTACATAATTTTGTCGTTAATTGTAATTAGTATGTAAGAAATGTTACAAGCCGTAATTTATATGAATTAATAAGACCCGATATAAAGATATGTTTTGGTAAGTTGTGATAAATATTAGGGTGTATCACAAACGTGTCCTCCACCCCATCCCCCACCCCGTCCTCATTCCCTCTCCGCTCCGCCACAACTGATGCTGAAGGAGCAGCTCAGTAGCGTGTGTTGCTGGGTAAGCCGCGAAACTTTGGGGGTCATTCTGAGAACCTTACACGCAGATGTCTGAAGGAGCAAACTGCCAAATATCAGATGGATCTTGTATCAGAAAACATCCATAGGGTTTTAGCCGTCAAAAGATCTGCTCCAGGTATTTTAGCACATTTACTACTGTACTGTCGCGATTCTAACGGCCAAGTTAGCCCCGCCTCCCCCGTGCAAGACTCTGTGACGTCACGGATTCAATTCCAGCCCGGCCGGGGCCGGGGAGTCGTAATTTACTGGTAGGGCCAAAAAACGGCCGTTAGAATCGCGACAGTACAGTAACCTTGGCCATTGGATATCGTTCGTTACTGATCTCCTATTGAGCGAAACGTCAAATCTCGTTTAGTGTCACTCCAACATGGCAACCAGTTTCCCGTTGGGATATGCCCATTTAGAGACTCTGTGGAAGTTCGCTAATGGAAGCTCGCCAGAATGGCGGGTGATTTCGGTTTGCTGTCACAGTACAAACGAAAACTCAAAACTGTCCCGCCCATTCGATACGTTAAAGACCCTCCACAGAAAGTTCAGCTAAAGAACTTGTTCCAATATGTTATCGATCGCGACCTACCAAATATTCGCAAATTCAAGAATCAAGGATTTCAAAACATTTTCCAGGCTCACGAAGCCGTTACGGGAAATACCGTTCTCCACGTCGCAGCATACAAGAACGATGTAGATCTTGTTACGTTCTTCTTGGACAATGGTGCGGATGTTAACACCCGAAACCGAGGAGTAAGTGTTTCGTAATGATTTTTAAAGCAAATGACTGTTATGATCAGCTTGCCGTTCTCTGTTATCCTGACCTGTTCTGTTCTACTAAGATTCCATCTGCTCTTTAGTCTGCTCTGTTCCGTCTTGTTCTGATCTGGTCGGTTCTATTTTGTTCTGTCCTGTTCTTTCCTATCCTGTTCTTTCCTATCCTGTTCTGTCCTATTCTGTTCTGTTCTGTTATGTTATGTTATGTTCTGTTATGTTATGTTCTGTTCTGTTATGTTATGTTCTGTCTTGTCCTTTTCTGTTCTGTCGTTAAGTTTTCCAAGCTGTGTTCGCTGTTGGTCTGCATAAAGTGCCAACATAAGTGCAACTGATATTCAGGGTATCACCCCGTTGATGGTCGCAGCACATCACGGGTATTTAGACTTAGTGAAACAACTGATCATTTGTGGAGCGAACCTCGAGGCGGAAGATCGGTTCGGGCAAAACGTTCTTTGGTACTGTTTCGGAGGGACTGAACGGCATGCTCAAATTGCGGCCTTCTGTATGGACTGCGGCAGTGCATCTGCTAAGCCATCTAGCAATTTAATTGGAAAGCCCATTCTAGTCAAGGCATGCGAGAAAGGCAATAAATCCAGAGATATTGTGGAGCTGATTTTACGGCACGGAGGGAGCCCAAACGATCCTGCTCTGCGAACGGGTAGAACTCCTTTGATAGAAGCTTCGCGACGGGGTTCGGTGCCCGTTATGAAGTTGCTGCTGGACGAGGGTGCTGATGCTGACACTGTGGATTACAAACAGGTAAAACAAATTCGGTTCTGAAGGAAATGTGCTCTTTATTATACAATTGACACTAACAGGTTCACGCAGCTCATGAAGCCGCTTATCACGGCCACGTACCAGCTTTACAGCTCCTTGCGTCGTTCGGTGCCAATTTGGACACTCCGTCTTACAACGGAAATACACCTCTGCATTTGGCCGTTTCGTCACAACAGCTAGCTGCCGTGCGGTATTTAACGCATAGAGGTACAGTCGCTTTGTTCGGCTTTGTTCGTTACGTTTTGATAATTGTATCAAAAAATGTTTCGCAATGCTCTGTTATGTTCTGACTTATTTAGGTTTGTTCTAATTGTTTCTGCTGCTTTGTGCTTGTCTGTGCTGCTTTGTTCTGCTCTTTTCTGTTCTGCTCTGTTCTGCTCTGTGTTGTACTGTTAAGTTCCGTTCTTCCGCGTTTTATTCTGTCCTAGCCAGATATTTTTGTTCTTTTCTAGGTTGCATTCAGAGCTCCTTTCTCAGTATATGCTTTATTTATTTGCTGTAGAAACCCGATTACTTTAGGCGAACGCGCTCGGTTAAACCGAGCACTCGATTATTTTGACCGGCCGGTACAGAAAATAACACCCAATCCTATTAGCATTGCGCACATGGCCATAAACCAAAGCGGTCGGAGTTTGAGCCACTCGGGCACGCTAAGCGATTGGCTTTAACTCCGATTGGGCAACTTTTTGGACGTCGCAAGAGATCAATCAAGCATTGCACTTGCTAAGCAATCAAGCCCAGGCTTTTCTTTACGTGTGTTCTGTTTAGCCGAGCGTGTTCCCTAAAGTTATCGGGTTTCTATAGTACGATGTTTGGACCTGAGTGGAGTTCGTTGTTCTATTTTATTCTGTTCCATATTGTTTTACTTGCTGTTTCTGGTTCGTTTGGTCTGTTTGAACTGCTCTGGTGTTATGACTTCTGTTTGATTCTGCCTTGTCGGCCTCTTGACAGTAATGTCTGTTCGTACGGTTATGCGTTAGCACTGTGTGATGAACTCATCAAAGTTGTTGTTGATTGGTGACAAAGGTGCGAACGCGAATGCGAAGAACAAACTTGGACTCACTCCCAAGGCGATCGCTAAAAAGTACACGCTCACAGCAGCCGCCAAAGAGTTGATGAAAGGTGAGGAACAATTTAACGGGTTGAAGGAAAAGAAGATTGGAGTTCTACTCTACGACTGGATCCAGAGCAACGTGGACAAACTCAAGGAAGCTCTGGAGAGTTCCAGCGAAAACGGTGCCACCGTCAAGCGCGCAAATTTTCTCGAAGCTTTAATCCGTGTGGCGGCGCCCAGATCGGAGGAGGAAGAAATGGAGAAGATCATGGACCTGATGGATCCGAAAAAAACCGGTTTCATCGCCATCGCAGATCTACTGAAGGGCGAAAAACTGGTGCCGAAAACGTTTAAAATAACCGCTTATCCGCTTCAGTCTAAGAATGGCAAAAAAGGGAAGAAGAAAAAGAAGAAGAAGCCAAAACTGAAGCTACCAAAGGGACTCAAGATATCGATTTGTGTCACTGCGCAGGAGGAGTTACCCTTGAAATTTACCGACGGTCCGTTCGTCACTAAACACGTCTTTCCGGGGAACAAGAACGTAATCGGCCGTTCCACCACTGAAAAAGCCACTCCGTTTTCCGACGACAGTATTTGGATACTGGACAACACACCCCCGGACGCGGTTCACATCCGGACTCTGTGTCAGCAGGGTGACTGGGATTCAGTCATCCGTGCCTGTCAAAACGGCTTCGACATCAATCAGTGTGATCAAGAGTATAAGACGCCGTTGATGTACGCGGCCGCTGAAGGACGCTGGGACATGCTACAGCTGCTGCTGGCTCATGGGTACATTCCTTCCATTCCACCCTACCGTTACTGTAATTTAATTCCAGTCACTCCACTCGGAATGAGGCAAACTAATCTTAACGTACAATAAAATCAGGAAATCCCATAAAAATATTACATTAGGTAAAAATCGGAAAACTTGAAAACTAATACAGAAAAAAATATTAACTTAATTTGTATTATATTAATTTTCTATATCTAAAATTTGTTCAGTTTACAATATTTCGTAATCTAGACCAATAAACTTAAATTAAACATCAATTTTATGGCTTCTAACGGGATTGCACTTCTTCCAGAGCCGACGTGAAGGCTGTGGATAATTTTGGGTGGACAGCGCTGCATCATGCCTGCAGGAAAGGTCAGCCTGTGGTAGTGGACGAGCTGATACAGAGCGGAGCCAATCTCAACGACCACACCCTGGCCGGTGGCTCACCCTTGATGAAAGCCATTGAGAGCAACAACCTCGATACGGTATTGTGCTGCGTGGTCAACGGAGCAAACTTGAAGGCAAAGACCGTCTGCGGATTATCGATCAAGGACTACGCTAAAACATTCGGGAACTACCGCATCTATCGGGCCATTTCTCGGTACCTCAAAGCTTACCGTGGCGGTCGGAATCTTGACAAAAGCCTAGCCGGAGTGGATCCTAACACAACATTTTCACTGGGAAATCGTGATTTAACGTATGAATATGGAAAAGATATCAGGGGGATTTTCAGACGGCAACGGTTTTTGGAACGAAAGACCTTACTGAACGCTTTGGTACAAAATAATCTCCCGATACGTGCCGTTAAGCCAAAAGTTTCTAAGCTTGCCACTGGGCCTATAAGTATGCTAAAATACAGACATGAACAACAAACACAGACACAGACATAGACACAGACACAGACACAGACACAGACACAGACACAGACACAGACACAGACACAGACACAGACACAGACACGGTATATTTTCGCTGTGTACCGCATCATAAAGTATTACTGGTACTTCAGGTTATGGTGTGCCTGTTCCCGACGGAAAATTAGCCGATGCTGTGGTTTCTATCAGACCCCCTCCCCGAATTCCTGTTTCCACTAGCGGGAAGCCATTACCAGTCGTAATAAGTGAAATGAAAGTGAAGACAAACAGTAACGGTTTCCTATTGCCTGACGCCGACGGTGATTTAGCCGGCAAGAGAAATGGAGGAAAGCCGAGTCTTGAAATTCTACCCAGCGAAGATGACTTCAGGCTAACCTCGTCCCAAGCTGTGAGTGCTGCAGCTGCCCCCATCAACAACCAGGCTGTTCAAGATCGAAAGCTGAAAATTCGATCTTCATTTTTCGAGGCAACCAAAAAGTTTGAAGCCCTTAGCGAAGGGAAAACTCAATTTCCTCAGCCGGAGCTATCGGATCCTTTTGCCCACGAAACAATACGGTATGGCCGCAGTGAACAGACAAAGGTTATGGAGGGTCGTACTGAAATGGAGCGAACGGCATGGATGTTGCGAAATCACGTGGATCTTGCCCGTGCCGGAGATCTGACGTTTTACACACCAGCTCCGGAAGACTGGTATGCTATTCGCCGTTTCACATCTAAAGTGTGAAGGGTCTGTGTCTGTGTCTGTGTCTGTGTCTGTGTCTGTGTCTGTGTCTGTGTCTGTGTCTTTGTCTGTGTCTCTGTTTTTCTATGTGACTGTGTCTGTGTCTGTGCCTTTGTCTGTATCATTGTCTGTGTCTGTTTCTGAAGCTGACTTCGCTATTTTTTTGCATGGCTACTTGGATTTCTTGGGAATTGATATTTTTAATTAAGGTATCCTCCATCGAAAGAAGACATGATTATGAGGTATCAAATGCAACCTGGACTGTTCGACTTTGTGATTCAGAATCATTTCAATCAGGATCCACTTGAAAAGTATGTTCGAAAAGTCGAAAGGCAACTGGAGAACGAAAACGCGGCAAAATGTTATTTCGAAGTGACAAAAGCGGATGACCCACTGGAGAAAGGCATGCCGAAGCGGTTCTCCATTACGGAGGAACTGAAGAGGATTCACATGCTGCGACCCATGGAAGGGAAGTTCATGAACAACGACGAAGTCCTGCCGAGTTTCAGTCTAATTAACAACTACCTGGTCGAACTGAAAAAGGACGCAACGCCAACATCACCCATGGGAACTTTACACTCATTCGCACCACCAGAAGTAAAGCCACCAACCGCAGACATCTCAAAAGTGGCTGTCAGTTAATTAACAAAGAATTGCATCCTATGAAAAATAGGTTCACATTTTTAACAGATCTTTCTTTATTACGATCAACTCATGTCGTTTGATTACGTCCATTTGCTTCTCGAGTTCTCGCAGTTCCTTTTCCATTTCCACTTGATCTCTGATCTTGGTCTGGTTGTCCAGTGCGAATGATTGACCTTGGAATTTCTTTATTATATGGTCGTGGTTCCGTTTGAGGTTGTCAATCACAAATTGACGCTGTTCCAAAGAGACCTGTTTATACTGGACAGAAGCTTCGGCTTGAGCGGTCTTCCTGGTTGCCTCGGAGTTTTGTTGTTCGGCATGTGACATTTTCTTTTTCCTCCTTACATACGTGGGGCTCTCTCTGGCCGAAGGTCTAAAGAAAACGAGGCTGTTATTCGACCGGGCACTGCGGCAACTCGATAAGCAACATGAATGCGCTTCATCGGTTTTATTTTGTCGCTTTCCGTGAACTGTCCACACTATTTTTTTTCACGAAACAATATATTTTGAAATTAGTGTTGAAAAATATTTTGGCCATCAATAAAATTATAAGGTTTTCTAACTTTTAATGTGCCGGTCCGGCAATTTTAAAAATATCGAAAATCCAAATGGTTTTCAGACTGTTCGAATATGAATTATTGAGATTTGAGTTATCAAATAGAATTAAGCATGTATCTTAAAGTTAGCTGCCATGTTTATTGTTTAAGGTAAAAATTCAGTGGCAAAGGAGTTTGTACATTTTTGAGCACATAAAGTGGGACCAATCCTGAGTGCCGCAACTTCTCACTGTGCTCGGTAGGTCCATCAATCTGTCTGGGACTGTCTCGGTGGCGGTACAAGGTCAGCAGCTTTTGTTCTTGTTGCTCTTCGCCCAGTCGTCCCCGACGAGGTAAGAATAACACATCGGTACAGTGGCTCGGGCTTTAACTTTGGCACCGCTTGCCTTGAGCAGCGTGCTGTAACGTTGTTTCTCATGCGACGACTGCCTCGTGTCTGCAAGCGATCTGGTTCAGGCAGGCATCAGGATCTGGTAGAGGCAGGCATCAGGTCTGACGTGGATCGATTAATAGGGCAGTCAACCCACCGCGGCGGTTTATCTCGCGATTCCGCAAGCAGATGGCGAAGATTATAAACGGACTCATTGAAGTACGATGCATTTCTGTATGAATTGGTCACGGGGCATTTGTTTCGCGACATTTTACAATAAACAGACCCGTGAAGGGAAATCCGGCGACGCCGTCCAAATGGTGCAATCTGGGATTTCGCCCACCGGATCTTCCCATCCCACCGCATGGCCAGCTTGGCAACCCGATGGCGCTGACAAGATGGCAACGATCTTGATCTTTTTTCAGTGCTGAAAATTGTTTTTAATTCGCCCAAGCGATGCAAGATGAACGTGACGGACAGTCCACTTCATAATGAAGTTAGTCAGTACCACATGTTGGACCACGCCCAACAAGTCCTCATATCCAATCATTATAGCTCTTTAACTCACGAGTATCATACTTAGTTTGTAACTCTGTCTACTCTGTTAACCCTATTCTGATGTATGTGCTATTTGCCTTCATTTCTATAGTTAAAACTTTACTATATAACAATGTGTTTTTTATTTCTACGGGCAGTTCTACTTCCTCTTTCCTTCCTTTCAGTTTATTTCTCTAACAGTCTTTACTATCAGTCTAATAAACTTGTTAACTATCCAACTTACGGTGGGTAGACCTAACACACACATGGCTGGAATACGGTCGCAGCAACTGAGCTGTCGAAGGAAAAAAGGTATTTTACAGTCAGCCCCAAGAAAAACTCTCATCACGTGACTTTTGCTGTTCCAACTGACTGAAAACTCCGCCCTAAATTGCACCGTTTCTGTACGACCAATCAGGACAGGTAGTACTGCATAATCATACATTTTATTTCGAATCAAAGCAAGCAATAAAAAAATTAGGTACCAGGAATAAAAATATGAACAATACAAACTATGAGAAGAAAAATTCGGAACCGGGAAATTTAACATCACAGATATATTGAAAAACAAAGCTAATTACTAGAATTTAAAACGTTAAACCTCAATACCCCGATCGAAACCCGGAATCCTGCATACATTTATTAATCCGTACAGGCATGGAGTGCTGCAGTACGGATTGCCATTGCTGTTTCAAGAGGAATTCGCCTGCCGTTGATCATTTTGAAAAACAACTTCACTAAATCAAGCCAATCAATTGCAACGGCAGAAAAAAGCACAGTCATGAAGAGCTGCAAAAACAGCTGATAAGATTTCGAATTCGGTTACTTTAGGCAGTTTCCCTGCGGTTAAGTCATCAGTTGATGCAGTCCTATACACAGGTAAATTGCTATTTGTTTTTCGAGATCGTGATATGAGCCAATTTTTGGTGAGCCAATTTTTGGTGAGCCAATTTTTGGTGAGCCAATTTTTGGTGAGCCAAACGGTTCAATTACCTGCAACCTGTAGTATCGAGAACATTTTATTGGTACAATTGTTGCACCTCATCTTTCTCTATGCGCAAAAAGTCTAGGAGAGTTTTTCTTGGGGCTGACTGTACAGCTGATGTTAGGCACTGACTAACAATTTATCCCTTTAGTATTCATTTAATTATATAAACGTCTGTTTGTCGACCTATTTTGTCTCTTTGTCTTTTGTCAGTTTACATAATAAAACGTCATACATATTCGTTATGTAATCTATGATTGTGACTGTTTGTTTGTTGATCTTGTTTGTTTGTTTGTTGATCTTGTTGAATAGAAATGTTAGTGGTGTTTGAGGCGCTAGATTTTTAGTTTTTCATTTTCGCTTGTCCTTCTAATAAACGCATTATCTACCTTGTTCGTCAACCGAATTTTTATCCAGTGATAACTTATTATTTGTTTCAAATTCAAAATCTTGGTGTAAACAATACAATTATGGTGTACCTTGATTAGACCAGACGTAATCGAACGCACAGACAGCGTTAAGTAAGCTCATGTGGCTGAGGAAAGCTAAATTTGCCAGACATAGCATCGGGAATTGAACCACTAGTTGAGCCTGCAACGGAAAAGTTAACACGAAGCAAATATCCCATGCGGAATACTCGTTCTTACTTGTAGTAAGAAAAGACTTTTAATTAGGATGCCGAAAACTATTTCCGCCAGATGCGATCCGACGCTGTAGTTTACCATACTTGAACGGTCGTGTGACGTGGAAAGAGCATCGTCAATATCCTAGTCAATAGATCATGTTTTCACGCGTACTTCAGCCATATCTAAGTTAAAAATACTAATAGATCTCAGTAACCTTAAATCAGATAGAACTTATAGCTCGGCTAAAGAGATATAGCGGAAATATCCAAAGAAGGCTGAACAGAAACGACGCCGCAAATAAAATCGCGGACCATGCGGAACTAAGATCACCTAGTCAGTCAATCAATCACGAAGAAATTCCTTAAAAACAAGGCACTCAAACATTTCGTTCTTTGTATTTGGTTACCAAAAGCGAAGTGTGTTCCCATTCGAAGAACCGGTTATATAAGGTAGACGAAGAGGAAGTTGCTGGCCTATAAACCGGGAAGAATACTAAAGTGCTCAATTGGAGAAACGGATCATTTATTTTGACGCACCAGAAAAATTCCGCCATTCAAAATACAACACTGGAGTAGCCTCTTCCGCACGAATGGTTTTCTGTGCAGATTAAAAGGATAGCCGAATTCGCTCGTAATATATATATTTTTCTCACATTCATGCCATGAAATCTACAAGGCATGAAAAAGAATGTAGGAAAAAATTACTGTATTTTTGCGTTAGACAGGGACAGCGTACGAGCTGTGGAACGTTTAATCGGCTACACGGCGCTTGTGCTGTGTGTACGGTGCACACAGCCGTGCACACGTTCCACTCCAGTAGGACTGTCCCTGTCTAACGCGAAAATACGGTATTTCCAAGAATTGGAAGTAATTTGTGTATAACTCAGTGGCGTTTAATAGGCCGCTCAGAGCGCCGTTTTGGGAAAGGTCATTTTGATATTTTATGCCACAAGGAATAATAAATCTTGACCCTTGCGTGTGCGGTCCCTGTTTCGTTGTTATTCACCGACTTCCGTCTCGCCGCGCACTGGAAGTCATGCAAATTATATTCTGTCATCATACTTCAAGTGTCGGTGTGTTTTAGGCGAGCTGCTGTGACTTGATCAATCGCCGGCGCTGATCAATCCTGGTCTTCGGAGAACATCTTGCCTCCGTTTCGGTTCGCTTTTCCTCTCGGACCACGCGGATCAGTGCGACCACACCCAGCAGTCCGTCACGGCAGCCTCTGACAAATTGCAGAGGCCCCTCCATTATTGATAAAAATGCCTGAACAAATAGTCGATGAGTTCACGTGCGTGATTGGAGTTTCAGCAGCAGTGGTAAAGATCTCACCTGGCAAGACATCGAATGGAGTTAAGTACCCACGATATTACGGCTACATGACAACGAACGTTTTAATCAATCACTTTGGATACCATTAAGAATGCTAATAGTAAACGCAAAGGTGAGTTACCGCGGAAACGGGAAGAACTTCAGGGCAGACGCAGGTTGAAGTCCCAAGCAGTACTGCAACTCAAAAATCAATATCGAGGCATTCTTACTAACTACACCGGAAATAGTTAGTCCGTCTGGAAATAGTCTGTGGTACTGACATATACATATAAACTCGTGAGGATGGCGGGACGTCACGAGGAAAAGCGTAAGCAAATCCAAGTCGAAGGGGATCAGATAGGTGTGGACGACCAACGTGCCGCTGGTCCCATGAAACTCCGTCTGATGCGGCAAATCCAGATGGCCCAAAAGGAACAGTTCCAGCAAATCCAGATGGCCCAAAAGGAGCAGTCCGATCAGAATCAGATGGCCCAAAAGGAACAGTCCGAACAAATCCACATGGCCCAAAAGGAACAGTCTGAGCAAATTCCAATGGCCCAAAAGGAACAGTCTGAGCAAATTCCAATGGCCCAAAAGGAACAGTCCAAGCAGATCCAGATGGCCCAAAAGGAACAGTCTGAGCAAATTCAAATGGCCCAAAAGGAACAGTCCGAGCGCAGTACGAGTCGTGGTTCGTCTCGATCATCCTCAACGGAAGAAAGTGCATCCAGCACTCGAGTAAAGTCGACAGTCACGGAGGACCCGAGTAAATTGAACGAATTCAGAGTCCAACCGGAGGAAGTTTTGGGCCTCGACACGTGGAATAATCCGTCGAACCGAAACTTCAAAAAAGCAACCGCTGCGGAAGAATCTCGTTGTTTGGAGAACCAGAAGCCGCAACAGCTACCGAAAACTGATGATATCAAATGTATGACTGCAGAAGTTCAGCCTATCAGCAAACCTGCTCTTCCGGCTTTGAGTCGCGCCACAAAAAGCCGATCAAAGTCCCGAACTCGCCGACAGGAGGACTATGACGATTACAAGAAGCACTTCGCGAAGATTGAGCACCGTCGGACGTCCAAGTCGAAAAGTCGAGGAGCTTCTCCGAAGCGAACGTCCGAGACTCAGTCGGACTTGGACGATGGCACCCGAGCAGTGAAGGCAACGGAGGAGGTTGCTGCTTCAAAACGAGTAGTATTCGAAGCGCCAGCGCGATTGAAAGGTCACGATTCGCAGGGCAGCAACGCGTCGAGTGAATGCACATCCGTCACAGTGCCGCCGCGTCCATATGTGGAAGGAGCAGTGACTCCGTCGAAGAACCGCTGTCATGTACCTCAAGCTCTTCTTGGCTCTGCCGTTCACAATTGTTCTTCTGACAGGTTCCCGGAAAGCGGAAAGACCGATGAAAATGCGCAGATGCCCGTTGGGGAGAAAACAATGTATTCCGGTGTGGGAGAACGCAAGGTTACGGTCGAGCAAACGACTGGCAATCCTCCCAAATCTGGTTGTTGCTCAAAAACCGAAAACTGGATCTATTCAGGCATCTGCACTCGTGCGAAGACCCAGCCTAAGAACCACTCGGCTAGTGCGGATCCCATCAAGGTCAAGGAAATGACAGTCCTTCGCTCATCCAGACAAGACCGCGGCCCTAATCGGCGGGCCGATCACAAAAGTGATGATTTAACAGTGACTGACACCTTTCCACAGGCTGTGAAATGGGGAATAGTAATATGTGGTGCGATTTTACTAGTGATGCTTGCACGCAGGTGAATGATGATGAGGCGTGAGGCGCTGCCAGTTGTTAAGAACATCTGTAGCTTTTTGTAATACAGTTCCGAGTGGAAACTTATTTTTGAGACTACGTTCTATCAACTCCCACTTCCCTCAAGTCGAAAAACAACAATAACTTCAAACCCCCGAGACTTGATGTTTTAGGGTCTTATTTGAAAATAAAACAATTCTTCAATCTAACAATCAATCGCCTGTCTGAAAATCAGAGAAGCGTTGAAGATGGAGTAAGGGGAATCGTTATACATACATATATATATATAATATACTGTGACACTGTCATTACCTGATTGTGCTTAAAGCTCAGTAATAAGGTAGTGTAAAGACTGGGACGTGACTGGACGTCTAATACTAACCACCATTTCATCACAATTTTGCCAGATTTAAATTACGCATAAATTTTACAGTTTATCGATTGCCGAATGCTGGCACACCGTGCAACGTACCATTTAGACAGACAGACAGACAGACAGACAGATAGACAGATAGACAGACAGACAGACAGACAGACAGACAGACAGACAGAGACAGACAGACAGACAGACAGACAGACAGCAGACAGATGTTTGAATTTATCGAACGCAATCTCATTGAAGTGTTTCGTGCATTATTCCTCCTTGTCCTTTCTCCTAATACGCGCGACTGACTTTGTCGTGCCTGGGGTTTCAAGTTGACTGGGGTTTGATTAGAGTTGTAGTAAGTCCTAGAGTTTTAGCTGCTATTTGATATGATTGGTTTTGAGAACATGTTCCTTTCAACACTGATCGAATGAGGTTAATTAGACGTATGCTTGCTTTATCGCAAGGATCAAGGTGAAACCCAAATCACGCTGCTTCCTTACATGCATGGTCATAAGTAGCAACTGCAATCACGCGCTTCATCACGAGGAGCTGAATTCCTGTCAGCCGCCCGGAACCTCTTCCAGAACTGGCATCCACTGAGCGTAGCTCAATCCGGCGTTTTAAATTTATTCACCCTATAGCACTAAGTCTCCTTTTTATCCACCGCCAACGAACTAACTCTTTCATGTCGTTCAACTAAGCGAAAGCACATAACTCTATACCATTCCAATGTGCCTGTTTTCGAGCAACAGTTTCGAATTTCACGTTGTCTATATTATTATTCAGCTGCTCTTTAAATGGAAAAGTTAAACGTTTGATAAGGTCACCCACGCCCAGCAACTTGCAAAAAATACACAGGGAGGACCCGGTACCGTTCACGCTGAGCTCGCTGCGTTTCTCTAACACAGAACGTCAAGCCAAAAGAGGGGACGTTCTACTTAGCACTTATTCCCCAAGTCTGACAGCTCTGAACTATTTACTGTCCCGAACGTGCGTCGCCCCCAGCTCCACCGCCTTCGTGTGTGGGTTGAGCGGGAGCAGACGCGCACAAGCCCCTCCCCCCCCCCACGCAGAAGACACACGCACATATACCGGAGGGAAAGAGCACGCGCGCCGGCTTAAGGTGTCATGTCGAGTTTACTCGGCCAACGTCGCTATGATCTCTCCCAGAAGTACAGCTCCGAAGCGCTGGAGCTGCTCAATGACATGCGCAAGATGGGCCAGCTGTGTGACGCGGAACTCGTGCTCGTGGACGGCGCACTCAAGGTATGTTCTCCCCGCAACCCATTAGCACCCATTTCACCCACCCACAGTTTAAGCAACAAAAGGTCGGTGTCTGTTGTTATCTTTACGGCATTAGACGACAACGCCATCTACCGTTATAGGTTCACCGCGCCATACTTTCCTCCTGCAGTCCTTACTTTCGTGCGCTCTTCACGACCACCCTCCGACCGGCACCGATGAATGACCGCGGCGATCGCTGGGTCACCAACATCCAGGGCATCACGAAAGAGTTCATGGAGGTGCTCGTTGATTATGCCTACACAAGGAGGGCGGCCATCAACGCGGAGAACGTCCAAGACGCCATGGTCGCCGCGGATATGTTCTGCATGATTGGATTGCTCAATGCGACGGTTGATTTTATGCGGGATCACATCGAGCCGGAGAACTCCATCGATGTGCATCGCTTTGCTGACGCTATCGGCATTCCAGAGCTCAAATTTTATTCCCTAAAATATCTCCTTCAGAACTTTATGGAAATAAGAAAGACCGCGTCCTTCAACAATTTGTCGGTGGATGAGCTGATCGAATTGTTGAAGCATGACATGCTAAACGTCAGTAAGGAAGAAGATGCGTGGGACTCTATAGGTGCGCCCAAAAATACAATGCACCATTTGAGAGGTCTTACACACCGATCGGTGTTAATTTAACCTTTGAAGGGTTTTTTTTACAGTGCAGTGGATTAACGTGGATTGTGAAAATCGGAAAAAATGTATCATACAAATTTTGCCGGCTCTTCGAGCGGGTTTGATTACCTCTCAGTTTTTCATGGAAAAGATAAAAAGTAGCCCGTTTGTGAAAGAGTATGACAACGAATGCAAGCCCGTCATCATTGCTGCACTGAAATTTATATACGATCTGGATCTTAATAAGAATCCGGAGCAAGATCCGAATGATGTATACATTACAAGAGCAAGAGCTCCACACGAAATCATGTTCGGTAAGTCCAGGGGGAAAATCTGTAACTTTCATTCCACAATCAACAGCAGGCACATGGAAAAGCAAACGGTTGTGTAGTCTGAAACATACAAACAATCAGACAGATAAACAGACAGACAGAAAGACAGACAGACAAACAGACAGACAGACAGACAGACAGACAAACAGACAAACAGACAGACAGACAGACAAACAGACAGACAAACAGACAGACAGACAAACAGACAGACAAACAGACAGACAGACAGACAGACAGACAGACAGATAGACAGACACACAGACACACAGATAAATAAACAGACAAACAGACAAACAGACAGAGACGCAGGCAGGCAGGCAGGTAGGTAGACAGACAGACAGCTGTTTAAAATTTATCGAACAAAATCTTATCGAAGTGTTCGTTTCATTCAGCAATGGGTGGCTGGTCAGGAGGATCGCCGACCAACCTCGTTGAATGTTACGACTGTCGCGCAGACCGTTGGATCAGAACCAGCGTCGGTGACCGATCCGGCCCACGCGCCTACCATGGCCTGGCCACCTTAAACGGACTCATCTATACCATCGGGGGTTTTGATGGTATCAGTTACTTCAACACCTGCCGGGCCTTCGACCCATCAACTCGTTCCTGGTTAGAAATTTCACCCATGCAAACTAGACGATGTTACGTGAGCGTCATCAGCGTGAAAGGCCACCTATACGCTATGGGCGGTTACGACGGCGAATCACGTGAGGCACTAGACTACTTGTATTCAATTTTATTTCCAATTTTCGCAAAACTGGGAAACAATTTTTAAATCACTCTTTTGAACAGGACAGGCTCGACAGGCGACCGTTGAGCGTTACTCTCCCCGAAAGAACCAATGGCGCTTCGTCGCGCCCATGAACTCCCAGCGGTCAGACGGATCGTCCTGCATCATGGATGACAAGATCTACATGGTCGGCGGATTCAACGGGCAGGAGTGTCTCCAGTCCGCGGAAATCTACGACCCCGTCGCGGATACTTGGGAGTTCATCCAACCGATGCGGAACCGCAGGAGCGGTGTCGGCGCCTGCGCTCTGAACGGGTGTATTTACGCTATCGGCGGCTTCAACGGCGTCGCGCGCATGCTCAGTGGGGAGAAGTACAATCCGGCGACGAATCAGTGGACGGCCATTAAAGACATGCTTAATCCTAGGAGCAACTACGCCATCCAGGTAAGAAAGTTTTTCACTGTTTCGAAACGGGTCATTTTCGCAACCGGAATTTTAATTAGCAAACCCTCTGCCAACGTGCTTCCCGCCAAAACAAATCTCTGAAACCCCTTGACGGTTATTGCGCCATTTTTCAAGTTGATTCCAGATCCTGATAAAAATTAAAGTTATTGACAAAAAATACGCTTTTTTTGTGTGAAATTTCACAGTTGAGCAAAAAGGCTGGGAAGATTCCGTTTCGCTGAGTGGAATATTTAAGGCCCAAAAGTGAGCTGTAACTTTGCGTCGTCATTTCCAAAATAAAAAAGCCTAAACAGGTTGCGAACAGATTCCAACAATCGGTTGCGCAAAACCGAATTCATTCAACTTTGCTTTGTGCTTAGTTATTAGATAACAAAATATTCGCCGTCGGGGGCTTCAACGGTGTTACCAGTAAGTTGCCGGATAACTTCCCCTTGAGGTCACGTGACCTTTGTTGTGACTTTCGCCTGCTTTCTCCAGCCATTGTAAACGTCGAGTGTTACGACGAAAAAAGCAACGATTGGGAAGAATGCGCCAGTATGAGTTTATTCCGCAGCGCGTTGAGCGCCTGCGTGGTCGGAAACATCCCCAACATTGGTTCCTTCATTGAGCGACCCTCTATCGACGCGTACGTGCCAAAAAGCCTACAGGGAGCTGTCCTCAAGGAGGAAGACAGTTTGATGGTCATTGAACCGCCGAGGGACACAGAAGATGACAACGACACAGAGCAGGGCCACTTGGCCGATATCGATTCCGACGTTGACATGGAAGAAGTATTGTA
The DNA here is from genome assembly GCA_001579985.1 of Hypsibius dujardini. Lineage (NCBI taxonomy): Eukaryota > Metazoa > Tardigrada > Eutardigrada > Parachela > Hypsibiidae > Hypsibius > Hypsibius dujardini. The sequence goes on from LRSR01007619.1 coordinate 46,946, forward strand.
AGACGAAGGTTCCTGACCGTTGCGGGGTCCACGTCTGTGATGAACACGTTGTGATTAGGGTCTGCTACAACAGACTGACAGAGTAACACGGGAGAAAATGGGCCTTTAATGGGTCTTTCTTCGTTCGGAAAAAATGTCTTACGTCATCTCTTTTAGTTTGCAAATGTGTATGTACAAAATGATAACTCGCTCACCCCAAAAAACCCCCAAAAAAATGTTGAATTGAAACTTCATAAAATAGTGTGAAATTTTTAATACTACGAAGCAAGATCATCGTTGAAGGAGTTTATGCCTATTTCTAGACACCCATTTTAAGTCCTATATCGGTACACCAAGTGATTCGAAAATAAAGGGACTTTAAAACAAAGTTCTATAAACATCAAGCCATCCCACATTTAATTTGGAATCAATTGGCACTACCAAAATATGAGGTGAAAATCAGGGAACAGAATCATTTTGAATGTTTGCACAGAGGACTGGAAATCCGAGCCTACAGTAAGCGACAGGAAAAAGTTGAATGGAGGGTCCGAGCGATGGGCAAAAGGGGCCTGGCAAGGGGTTAGATAACAGAATCAGTAAATCAACCAGCAAAGCTGCACCGCTTGTTTTGTGGTTACTTTAAATCGTTTTAAAGTCATCAGTTGATCAGTTGATTGCGTTTAACTAACATCCTGCCCCACCCCTTTTGCCCATCGCTCGGACCCTCCATTCAACTTTCTCCTCTCGCTTACTGTAACTATTAAAAATTGTCCCTTGCCCGCCTCCTTAACTCAGAAAAACAATGAGCTGATGCGCCCATCGATTCCAAAATGAATTTGGGATATGACCGTGTACAGAGAAGTTTATTTTAATGTATATGCAGGGCTTCACTAAACCGGAATTGCCAAATGGCTCGACTTAGTACTCAACAAAGTGTGTTAAAAAATAGGGCACCCTCCTCGCTCGTACATCCGTCAAGTACTATGATGAAAATAATATTGATACCGTCATATGCGATGACAAGAAACTAGGACTTGTTGTGAAAAGTTTCTGCTGAGACTCGCACCTTTTCCCCGTTTTAGTTTAATCTTTCACGTGGCCTGCCACGCTGCAGAGCATAATTTTTAAAAGAAAAAAAAACGCAACGAAACGAACGAAGCCGTTTGCCAACTTGTCCGTTCAACTCGCACCCTCAAACACTTGCAGACCTTGACCCTTTTTGCTACCGAATATACAACCACAAATCGACCAAGCAATAGCGTTTCCAATGTCATCGACTGTGGAGCTCCGTCGCCCATTGTAGTGGCTCATCTCATCTAGACCGAGCGCGCCACGGTTACGACTTGAAATGCAAACCCCTTTGTTGTCTTTGTCAACAGTCTCATGCAGGCAGGGAGACCGTGTGTGCGGTTTCAGGGGCTCCTTCCTAAGACAGGCTCGCGAAAGCAAACAAAGGGTCTTGTGGTAGGAGGTGGTGCGTGGTTGGTGGCAGGCCGACTCCGTGAAACAGCTCTTTCAGGTGGGATTGCACACTCAGCCACTTCCGTACGTGTGCTGTAAAGTGTGGTATGGATTTTCAATAGTCAACGCACCGAGTAGAGCCCGCAAACAGTAAACCACAAGCGAGCTACAAGGCCAGGCAGAGACAGAGACACAGGCACAGGCACAGGCACAAGCATAGACACAGGCAGAGACACGGGCCAGGCAGAGACACAGGCACAGGCAGAGACACGGGCCAGGCAGAGACACAGACACAGGCAGAGACACGGTTACCTCATACCGGAAGCCGCGTTTCCCGAGGAACCTCCACTTTATGCGTCCAAATGTAAATACACTCACCTCGCACACATGGCACGCCACTCCATCCACTCTTTAGGAAGCTGTAAAAAGCGGCACTGTGTTATTGGCATTGACATTGTGAGGCGACAGAATATTTCGGCCGGAGCTCAAGAGGAGGGACCGGAGGAGAGAAAGGGTTTAATTCAACTCACGAGATATGCACACAGATGCATAAATTTTATATGAAGCCCACCCAATGACTTTGCGAAAGTTTCTCTCAACTATTTATTATTCGGTACATATTTCCCAGGCGGTAAACAGTTTCACAGAAATCATTTTGAAAATACGTCGAATCATCGCGAGTTTGGACACAACAGTCGTCGCGTGCAGCATAAAACCGCGTGGACTTTTACTTCGGTCGCACGCGAATCGGTCTTGCTGCTGCTGCATCTGTTAGTGCGTGGGCTGCTGCTGCATCTGTTAGTGCGTGGGCTGCTGCTGCATCTGTTAGTGTGTGGGCTGCTGCTGCATCTGTTAGTGCGTGGGCTGCTGCTGCATCTGTTAGTGTGTGGGTAGAGGTCTTTCGATCGCGAAGAAACCTCTCCTGTTAAGTATTGCTGAAGTTGTAGAAATACGCGAGAGGCTCGACCATGTCCAGCCGAGGTAAGTCACTGGTCATTTCAACCACTCAACCACTCAACCACTCGACTACTTGATTGAGGTGATGATTTTCAGTGAACGAGGGCTTCGAGTATGAGGAGAACCCGGCAGACGGTCCGGTGACTCGACTGCCCATGCAAGTGGTCGAACAAAATGGGAAAGCAAAGAGCGAACCGAAAGATGACACCAAAACGCCGGCGCAAGTTGGTGCAGTTGAAATCGTAAGTCCAATCGAATGGCGACGCAGTTTGTGCAAAATTTACAAAATTTCGGGCAAATTCACCCCAAAGTCTTTCATGAGTGGTCAATTCAAAATAAATACAAAAATACTTTCAAGTTTCGAAATTACTCATTCTTTCAATTATTTATTATTAATTGATGCCATATTGAAGTCTCCTTTGTGAATGTTCAATTTCCGGAAGGTGTTCTGCTTCATTAACTTAAGTTTTTTTTACTTTTAGTTCCGTTTTGCCGACGGCTTTGACATTCTTCTGATGATTGTTGGTACGATCGCTGCCCTTGCATTTGGACTATGCCTGCCGTGCATGGTAAGATCTTGCGATGTTACAGTACAGCTGAACTCGTGCGAAAATCTCTTGGTCTCGTCAGTGGCGCGCCGAGCTTTGGTTTAAAGGGGGGGGGTGTTTTTTATTGTATCCGAAATATTTCCGATAGAACGTAAGGGGGGGGCGGAGTATTGCATGACAATTCTCAATCATGTTTTTCTCTAATGGGGGACCCTCGGGTCACTTTTTTAACTTTCGAGGGCGGTTTTAGATCAACAAAACACCCCCGCCCTCGGCGCGCCACTGGGTCTCGTTCATGGGTCGGATACTACTTCAACTTCAAAGGTTGTATCAAACATCCGTTTTGTGATTGAAGTTTGGAGTTTTGTGATTGGATTTTGTGATTCATTCAGTTTTATTCATCATTAAAACTTGGCGGCTACTAGCTTTCCACCTGTCTGTCTGTCTATCTATCTGTTTCTTTCTTTGTCTGTCTACATATCTATCTATCAGTTTCTTTCTTTGTCTGTCTGTTTGACTGTCGACCTATTAGTTTTTCTGTATATGTTTGTCTATCCGTGTATCTGTATGTCTGTATATCTGTAACAGACTGTCTGTCTGTCTATCTGCCCCTGTGTTGTTTATCTGTTTGTCTATCTGTCTGTCTATCTGTCTGTCCGTCTGTTTGTTTGTCTGTTTGTCTGTTTGTCTGTCTGTCTGTTTGTTTTCACACGTCCTGTTTGGGCTTGTTACGGTCTTGTGGTGTGTACAATCACAGACAAAGAGCAAAGCCATTGAAAAAAGCCGAGTTGTATCCGACCCAATACCCGGTCCGTTTGGCCTAAATATTTGTTATCAGATATCCGTGCTTTCTTCGCACGAGGAAGGATGCAGAAAAAAATGGGCGAAATCCTTCTCCTTTTCATTGTAGATTATTGTGCTGGGTGACATGAGCAACTCCTTCTATAAAGACGGACGAAACAGAGCAGCAGGTACATCGGCTGCTGGTTCACTGATTAAAGTAATTTATAATTTTGTCACAATTTCCAGCGTCCGACGCGGCGTTGGCTACCGTCACACCGCAAACCGTGGCGCTCCTCAACCAAACAACGACATCTGTTGAGGATTCCATGCGAACCTTCGCCTACTACTATATCGGTAATTTAGTATTACAATGTTTAACGCAAAAGTCAGTCTCTCACAACTTTTGGATTACACATAGGAATTGGCTTCGGCGTCCTGTTGACCGGATACATAATGATCGCTGCGTGGGTCTGGGCAAGCGCGCGTCAAACACATCGGATCCGTTTGGCGTACTTCCGGGCTGTCATCCGGCAAGATGTTGCCTGGATGGATGTTAATACGCCGGGTGAACTGGCCATCCGACTTTCAGAGTAAGACTGCAAACTTCCCGGTCAACTTTACATGAATCGATAAACTCAAGTTGACACATGTTACGTCTATCTGGTAGCGACCTGAACAAGATTCAATCGGGCATTGGCGACAAGGTCGCGCTACTTTTTATGGGCCTGTCTTCCTTCTTAACGGGATTTGTGATTGGTTTCGTCTATGGCTGGGAGTTGACATTGGTTATTGTCGCTTTTACCCCTGTGTTAGCCTTCTGTGCAATGATGTTGGTGAAGGTACGCGTGCGCAATCGAGCCTATGTTTTATCCTTCGACCGTCTATAGTATTCTTTCGAAAATGTTCGTTCAGTTTTCAACAAGCTTCACTCAAAAGGAGTCCAAAGCTTATGCCAAAGCTGGATCCATTGCCGAGGAGGCGTTATCGTCTGTGCGAACCGTAGCTGCTCTTGGTGCGGAAGCACGAGTGGTCGAAAAATATACCGCCAGCCTGGAAGAGGCAAAGCAAACTGGAATAAAGAAAGGACTGACAGTGGGGATCGGGATGGGAACAACATGGCTGGTAATCAAGTCTGTCTGTCTGTCTGTTGTCTGTCTGTCTGTCTGTCTGTCTGTCTGTCTGTCTGTCTGTCCATCTGTCTGTCTATCTGTCTGTCTGCCTGCCTGTCTCTCTGTCTGTCTGTCTATCTGTCTGTTTGTCTGTCTGTCTGTCTGTATCGCTGTGTCTGTGGCCATCTGTTTGTTTGACCTATAATTTTGAAATCTTGGTGTCTACCTCTTTTATGGCTGACTTTCGTACAGGTAATCTACTGTTCCTACTGCCTAGCCTTCTGGTACGGATCGAAGCTTGTACGGGGTTCGCTTAGCAGTGGCGACCAGCGATACGATGGCGGCACAATTCTCACTGTATGACGTGTATTTTTTGCCCCTTCTTCTTTAAATAAAACATGTGTTTACTGCTATTAATTCTCAGTAATTGACAGGTGTTCTTTTCCGTGTTGGTTGGAGCCTTCTCTCTGGGAAATGCCGCTCCGAGCCTCCAAGAATTCGCCACAGCTCGTGGTGCGGCTGCATTTGTCTATGCCGTAATCGACCGTGTCCCACCGGTGGATACACAATCCGACAGGGGGAAGAAACCAAAAACGATGACGGGAAGGGTTCAATTTCAAAACGTGGCTTTCGCTTATCCAGCCAGGAAGAACGTCAAGATCTTGCGCAACCTTAGCTTCAAGATCGATGAGGGAGAAACCGTCGCGTTCGTGGGACCATCTGGGTGAGAATTTGAATCGATAACAGGAGGGAAATTACTTTCATCCGAATCGGCACTTGTAACGGAGCAATCCAATCGTAGGTGCGGGAAGTCAACAACCATTCAGTTGCTCCAGCGATTCTACGATACCGATGCGGGTGATATCTTTGTGGATGGCTTGAAAGTGAAGGACTGGAACATCTCGCATTTACGCGATTTCATCGGAGTAGTCTCACAAGAACCTGTTTTGTTTTCGACAACCATTGGCGAGAACATTCGCTACGGTCGAATTGGGGTCACTCAGGTTAGTTGCGTGAATCGAATTGCCGATTCCCTTTGAAGCGCTATTTATATCGGTCGTCATACTTAACAGGAAGAAATTGAATTAGCTGCGAAGAAAGCAAATGCCCATACGTTTATAATGGAACAACCCAAGAAGTACGACACGATGGTTGGCGAGCGCGGCTCTCAGCTGTCTGGTGGTCAAAAACAACGCATTGCAATCGCTCGAGCTATAGTTCGAGACCCAAAGATCCTATTGTTGGATGAAGCCACCAGTGCACTCGATGCAACCAGTGAGAAAGTCGTCCAGTCTGCCTTAGACGAAGCTCGCCAAGGACGCACAACAATCATCATTGCACATCGTCTCAGGTACTACGATTCGATTATGGGATGGTCTTGTTTTCCTACCTGTTTAGCATTAGGTGTATGACTGACCTGACGTTTTATTTTGATTGGTTTATGCTGTGCTCCATCTGCGAGGTTATCAGTCTGTCTATCTGTCTGTCTGCTGTCTGCCTGTCTGCCTGTCTGCCTGTCTGCCTGTCTGCCTGTCTGCCTGTCTGCCTGTCTGCCTGTCTGCCTGTCTGTCCGTCTGTCTGTCTGTCTGCCTGTCTGTCTGTCTGTCTGTCTGTCTGTTGGTCTGATTGATTGCATGTCTGGTTGTTTGGCTGTCTACGTATGTACTCTGTAACTGTCGGGTGCCATATTTCTCAATCAATTGCAGTATTCTTACTTTAACTAACTTATATTTATACAATATTATTCGGTTTTAGTACTATTCGGGGAGCTGACAAGATTATTGCAATGGAGCAAGGCGAGGTAGTGGAACAAGGAACCCACGCTGAACTAATGCAGGCGCGAGGGCTCTACCATCGATTAGTGACCAATCAAACCAAAGAAGACTCGGAAAAGACGGACAACCTGGAAGACGCTCAACCAGATGTTCTACCCGAAGCCGAGAGACCTAATTCTCCAAAAAGTGGCCGTAATGGTCGTTCCAGCGTTCTGACATTGACTGAATCCAGCGACGACGGTGAAGTCAAAGCCGAGGAAAACGCACCCGTTTCTATGATGCGGATTTTCCGGCTGAACTCACCAGAATACCCGTACATTATAATTGGCTGGCTTGCGGCGATGGCCACAGGAGGTTCACAACCAGTGTTTGCCATTTTATTTTCAGCGTTGATTGGGGTAATAAGGCTAGCCCTTACACAAAACGTCGGAAGTGTGCGCTATTGTTTTGATTAGTTTGATTTCCTAGGTACTCGCGGAGGCCAAAGACATGGTCAAACAGGAGCGCGAGACCTTAATCTACTCGTGTGCTTTTATTGCCATTGGAGTCGGCACTTTTTTCAGCTGGTTGCTGCAACGTAATCATCTCTACTGGACTCCCACTTGTCTTTCATTTGTTCCGTTTGACAATAAAAATTTTCCCTTTTTCAGATTGGATGTTCGCGATCTCCGGGGAGAATTTGACTGTTCGCATACGGAAAATGACCCTGCAAAGTATGCTGCGGCAGGAGATTGGCTGGTTTGACAGACAAGAGAATAGTACAGGCGCTCTGACGACGCGACTGGCCACCGACGCTTCTGCTGTGCAAGGTGTAAGTTCCTGAGGTTTCTCGTTGAAATATCAGAAGATATTTCTGCTTCATTTCTTCCTATTGAATAACAAATTGGCCACAGAAACAGGTAAAAAATTAAGTGAATACACAAATGCCTGCATGATCCAGGCTGCCGGGATCCGGATAGCGACTCTTCTCCAAGCCGCGACCTTACTCATCGCTGCGCTCATCATCGCATTCGTCTACAGCTGGAAGTTGACCTTGGTTATTCTGGTAAATTTCTGATTGTAAATTTCGAGGTCAGTTCGAACACGTGTCGCATTCACTGAGGACTAATGCAATTTATTCGCATGCAGGCCTTCATTCCGCTCGTGGTCATCGGTGGCGCATTCCAAAACAAGGTCTTGGTCGGGCAAGCCGGCAAGAACCAGAAACAGCTTGAGGGCGCAGGCAAGGTTGCCTTCGAAACCATCTCCAACTTCCGAACCGTCAGCATGCTCGGTCTGCAACAAAAGTTCTTCGAAGCTTACGAGGAGCGTCTTCAAATTCCCCTCCGGAACGAGGTCACCAAGGCGCACACTTACGGGATTGCGTACAGGTATGACCTTTCACGAAACAGTTGTCGCATATTGAGCAAAAAATGGGGTCGTATAAATTTGGGTCAATTTTTTCCTTAATTATTTAGCTTTTCCCAAGCTGTCATCTACTTTGCGTACGCAGCAGCGTTTACGTTCGGCGCTTATTTAATCACCACGGGGGAGATGGACTTTGCAGGGGTGTTTCGCGTCTTTGGCGCTTTGGTGTTTTGTGCCATGGGCTTAGGCAACGCCAGCAGTTGGGCACCAGATGGTAAGCTGCTCATTTTGTTGCGGGGAAGCAATGCTCCTCCGTGGCTTTAACAGTGTTGGTCGTCTTTAAAGCGGCCAAAGCAAAGATTGCTGCAGCACGAATTTTCGGACTAATTGATCGGACTCCGGAAATCGACAGCAGTTCCACAGGCGGAAAACAACTGGAGAGACTTGTCGGCAACATTGAATTCAAGGACGTCCGGTTCGCGTTCCCTACCCGTTCGCACACACCCGTAAGTTCTGGTCCACTCGCGTGTAATAATCGTTTTATTACCACCTTTTCTTGACACCAGATTCTGAAAGGGCTCAGTGTAAGTGTCGGTGCGGGCCAAACCCTCGCACTGGTCGGCCACTCAGGGTGCGGGAAAAGTACGACCATTTCGCTGGTGGAACGGTTCTATCAGGCAATGTCTGGATCTGTGGTAAGTGCTAAGCCACAAACTTCTCCAGCAAACGCAAACCTTCTACACTGTACAGGGTTCGGCAATGCTTTTGAGACAGACCTAGAATCGTTCTTTTTCTGCCACTACTAACGACACCAAACCTGTCCATGTGAGCATCGATTACAGGCAGAAAAGTGACGTTTTACCTAAACTCTGGAAAATGCCTTAATCTTGCTAGAAAATGAATTGAACTTTAAAATTAGGTCTCGCAATGTATACAAGTTTGAGAGGCTTTCAAAACTGACGGCTCCATAAAAAACCAACACTGTGATCAAGATGAGTTTGTGGTTCAAGGCAATTCAATAGTAGAGCTTAATAACAGCTGTTTCAGATTTTTTTATAAAATCACGAATACTGAGCAAGGGCGGTTTGTTTCAGTGTCACGCGAATAAATAACAAAATGCAAAAGAATTTCTGTATATTATGCTTGGCCTCGCACTATTTCCACCGGGATCCACAAAAAGGTTGACGACAAGGCTACGATGAGTTTTAACATCTAATTATGAGCACACAATTTGCAGCCAACAAAATTTGGGGATAATCTGTTGTTTTGGGTTTTTTTATTAGTAAATGAATTCTCAGCGCGGGGGCGTGGCAAAGTTTGGCTCAAAGCATTGCCGAACCCGGTACGTTGCCGTGCTTTCTTTTCACGCCACTAATTTAACATTGTTTGCAGACACTGGATGGACATCAACTGGAAGATCTCAATATAAAATGGTTGAGATCGAAGCTGGGCTTTGTGCAGCAGGAACCGCTTCTGTTCAGCGGAACGGTCAAGGAGAACATTCTCTATGGGTGCGACGAGGACGTCGGCATGGATCGCGTGGTGGCGGCCGCCAGAGATGCAAATATTCATGGTACACACATGGCCACAATTTTGGGTGGCAGACTTCAAGCCATCAGGGTGGTCTGAGTTTGAGCCACTCTTGGCTAGAGTTTGCCACTGCTTTCTCCTGAATCTTTGATTCGATGCTTGGCTCAGCAGAAAAAGTTAGATTGAGCAAGCTGCTCTAAATTCCGCAAAAATCAATCAATCAAACAAGTTCAATCAATCGATCAATTGATTAAAGACTGCATGATCAGCTGTCGTCCAGAGCGCGTGCGCGAGATGACTTAATTCGGCTCGAACTCGGACCACCCTTTTTGGCTTAAAGTCTGCCACCAAAAATTGTGGGCGGGTTGACTGTCGTGACCAATTGGTGCTGCTTTTTAGACCCACCCGTATATTATGCCTGCACACCCTGTCTGCTTCACTGCAGTCATAATATACGGTGGATCTAAAAAGCAACACCAATTGGTCGTGACAATTCAGTATTTCGTTGATCAGAAGAATATCTGAATTTTTTTGACAGATTTCATTATGAATTTGCCGTCCCAGTACGACACGGACTTGGGCGACCGAGGATCCCAGCTGTCCGGTGGACAAAAGCAACGCATCGCCATTGCTCGTGCAGTGGTGAGAAATCCAAAAATATTGCTGTTGGACGAGGCCACGAGTGCTTTGGACACTGAATCAGAAATCATTGTACAAGAAGCGCTTGACCGAGCACAACGAGGTAAATAAAACATTAAATCACTGATAATCCTCACGCAAAATTAATCACTCTACATTTTTAGCCAAGACATTCTCTTTGCAGGTCGGACATGTATCGTCATCGCGCATCGTCTCAATACAATCCAAAATGCCGACCTGATCTGTGTAATATCCCACGGAAGAGTGGCGGAACAAGGCACACACGGACAGTTGATGGGACTGCGGGGCCTTTACTGGAAGTCATTCACAACACTCGCTGGTGGCTCTTGAAATTACTCCATCTAACTCAATCTCCACCCGTTTTTAAACTGTTATTTTATACTGCACTGTTTGTTAGCGTCCTATCAAATTGTACAGATCTGCTGTCTTAAATTTTCATGCAAATTCTATTTAAATTACATTTCTATGTTAAATTATAATTATAATTATTAAATTGTAATTAGCTTTAAATAAGCAGCTCATTTTTAGCGACAACTGCTGGGTTCCGAATATACTGTGACGAATGGGACGGAATAGAGAGATGGTCCCCATCGTCACGTGTCTGGAGTAGGGAGCGGGTTAGATGATACTTCCCGGTAGGATTAGCGTGCCAAAAAAGTGATCTTGAAGATTAAAGCCGGCCAGCGATCCAAGACGTTAATCATAAAATTTCGTTTACACTTTTTCGGCCATGCGATTTACTCTTAACCGGCTCGCCATACATTCATGTGCCCTACGACTAGCCATACACACAAACGAACGGAATGCTTGGTTCACCGAGTCAGGCCATTTAACTCGTTCCGGGCATTGTTCTATACACTGGCCGAGTTAAATGGTTTGATTCGGTCGGCTAAGCATTTTAGCCACCTTTGCGCATATTTTGAGCGGCAATAAGACGAAAGTGGTCGATTCGTTTCTGTGTCTGTAGCAACTACCAACGAGATGCCTCGTCGTCGTTCGGTCGCGTATTCTGTCTGGAACAGACATTCCATCCAAAAAGCGGGTTCGGTTGCCGGGGAACTGGACGTGAACGAAATGGCGCGACAATCAATCTGAAAGAGTCAAACGTGTATACACCTTGAGTTTTTGGTCTGCATTATATTTAGCCACCCGCCAAAATGGATAATCAGCCGCAAGATTTTCAAGGCACAATTCCAAATGATCGAACGCCTGCTGATAGGCTTCACGGTCAGGAAGCTCGACCGCCTGGCCCTATGAAATTGCGATTGCTCCGCCAAATTCAAGCGATGAAGCAGAAGGCCAGCGAAAAAAGAGCAAATGGAAATTTCGTGGAGAAACCAGAAAATATGCATGCCCAGGGTTCCGAAAATATTGGCTTGAAGACATTGGTTGCACGCAAAAAGAACGAACATAAGATAGAGGAACCGCCGACCGTAAATTTAAACTTATCGGCAACCACTAAGCAAACGGTGGATAGTCGCTGTTCCAGCTGGCCATTCGGCTATGATAAGGTCAACAAACACGCTGACAACGACACGGCATCGCATAGTGCTTCGGACAAGCAATTTGACACCTGCGAACGAGCGGACACCACCCAGGGGAACGTCCTCGAAGTACAGGAAGAACACAACGAGGAAACGGCCACTTCCGAAAAGAAATCCTTCCACCATGAGTTAGAGTCAACTCTTCTGGATAAAATTAAGAACGCGTTGGAAGTTGCCCGAGACGTGATCGATCCGGTCGAACTAAACGACGAGAAAGGTGAGGCATCAGAAACAAATTCCTGTTCAGCGGAAAGTGCTACCAATGAGCAACCGCCTCCTACGCAGAGCCAATTCGATTCCAACATCGTTGCGCCGAAAACCACTCGGCCGCTGGAAAGAGCAAAACAGCCGTCCCTCTCTCGCTCAAAGAGCCGATCCAAGTCACGAACCCGGCGCAGTCGAAGCAAGCACCTCGACGCTAAAGAACGCCCTCGGAAAAGCACCAACCGTCGTCGGCGTTCGCAGCACGCGTCCAAGTGCCGCTCACGGAACAGCTCGACTGGACGCAGCTCTGAGGAGGCTCCAATCACGCCCAGCGAGAACGAGTCGTCAAAAGTCGACGCGCTCATAGAAGACCCAGAGGTCCCTATCAATGAAAACGAGGTCGAGGAAGACGAATCCGCCAGCGAAACTGAAAGTATGAAGGCGTCGGGTTTCCAAATCTTTCAGCGTGTTAAGAATGTATTTATTGCGACCAAAGACGCCGCCGAGAAGGGGATCGAACAGAACCGACGATCCTTCGCCACTAAGGCGGATACTACAACAGGGAAACAATCCCAGACACCTGGTGCGAATTGGAAGCGTGTTGCCGATGCAGATGGTACGACTGATAAGATTACAGCCAATATCGTTCAAAATGTGCTTACTACCAGCGAGAACGACAAATCGAAAAACGACAAGATCAAGGGCGTGAAGGAAGAGCAGTCAAATGATGCCTCGGCGAAACTGATAAGAGAGAAGCAGACTGTAAAGTTCACTAAAAACGAGGAAACCATCGTTGCGGAAAAGGTATTTCACACCACGACGGATGGGCCAATTACTATAAAGGATGGTATTCCAGTTGAGATGACCAAACCACTGGCCACCGCGCCTGCTCAAACTGGCCCAGAAAATTTCAAGCGAGAATCTTTGCCTGCTGCCTCAGTTCTGGCCTCAAAATCTTCTGTGAAAAAAACGGAAACGAAGCCAGGTAAAAGGGCTGCGCAGAATTTTGAGGACGAGGCTGATTTGAAGGAGCGTCGGGCTCGGCGAAAGCCTCCGACTGGCCCTGCCGAGACTGCAAATGTCGAGTTCCGTATGCCATATTCTTTCCAGCAAAAGGCGAAGGATATTCCGTTGGACCTGAATGACGACTCGGAAAGCAATAGTTTTACGCTCAGCGAGAATCTTACTCGGGCACCAAGACCGGTTAAATGGGGAGCCGTAATTTGTGCTGTCATGCTAGCGGCGATGATAATGATCATTCTTCAGTTCAGTTTTCTCAAGCAGGCAGTTATCTCGCCCTCGTGGATTCCGCGGATTGCTCTGGGCTTTGTCGGAGTTATGCTGGGAAGTCTCATTCTGGGAAGCTTCACTGACAATCGATTTCTTCGCCGAACACGATCAGACCGAGAGGCCAAGCCCCATCCGCTAAGGGAAAAATTTGCGAGCAAACATTTCACCAAGAAAAAATAACTATCTGCTGATTTTGATAGTCAAATAAATATTGTGCCATGATTTAGGCAATCGAACAACGCCTAAAAATAAAATATCCTGTTCGTTTATCGTTTTGTCTTAATATCTCCCGCTGCGAACCGGTTCACCTTGCAGATAATAGAAGTGACATGAGGAATAAAACAAAAGATTGGAGGAACGAAAATTTTTTGTCGTAGCGGCATACCAACCTTCTGTGAAGCTTTCTTAGAACTAAAAAGTGGAGAAGTAAGCTTGAACAGTAATATCCACTATGTACCCAGACGAAATTGACGATATAACTATTTCAGACAGAAGCGTAACACGAGGGACAGGGGAGTGAGGTCTTTCTTCCTTATTGGCATCGTTGACACTGAAGGTGAACCCTGGCCGAAGAACGGCTAGAAATCCAAATTAACTCTCACTGTTTAGGATTCCTAGGATCGACTAGGCTCCGCTATATTTTGACAGTGGATGAGGCATGGGTTTATCCAGATACTACTGACGGAATGCAAAGAGTTTACTACGAGATGAAAGGAGCGCGAACCTCGGAAAATTGGACCAAGTTTTTTAAGAAACCTCACCCCGTCGGAGTGATTTTCTTCGCTGGGATCTGCTAGCGCGGCGTGACTACTCTTCGTTTCATCGAATCTGGGGCAAAAATAAATTCGGACTACTACAAAAGGCATTGCCTGGAACCGCTTTTTATCCGGAGCAGGAACATAAAGTCATCTTCCACAAAAGGTCTGCTCCAGCACACGCCTCCAAAAATATCTTCTGGAATCCGGGATAAAAAAATTCAAGCAGAGCAGTAGATGGGCAATTCACCGGATCTGGTTCCGATGGACTACGCAATCAACGGTAAATTCAAGTAGAATTTGTTTAACCGGGAGGCTAATACTTTGCATGGCCTTAAACGTGGTATGACAGCAGTGTGATCTAAAACTCTTTTCAATTTTATTCTAAAATCTTTTTTATCCCAGCCAAAACGTGTCGAATTGATAATGAAACGTGGGGATTTTCATGCCAAGCATGTGTTGAAAGGGAACAAGATGTTTTTGTAGAGAAAAAAGGTTTCGAAAAATTGGTCGCGTGTAAATACTTCATCCCTGTAGGGAGCTAAATCTTTCCCACTAATATGATTGAGCATGCGCACTTTTTTTTATCATCGACCTGACGAGCTCCCGTTTCAATGTGGGATTTTAAAAGTATGCGCCCAAGCGACTCTCGTTTTTTCGTTTGTTTAAACGCGCGATCGACGATTCCCTCGTTTATGCGTTTTGGCCAACGGAGGATATGTTCCCCCAGTAAAAAAGAAACGTTCCATACTGTGTCAGAAAAAGCGGTTTCGCAATCCTACATGGGAGTGAAATCTTACGATGCGCATTTGCATATTTATGACATGACCGCCATGAAGGGAATTCGCGTACTACCAACAAAAATATAATATTGTTGATTTATTAATCGATTTAACGCGCTCGTTTTTACCAATACTTCCAATTCTGAACGTCTCCGAATTGATAACTTTTTTTTTTGTGACACGACAAAACTGACGAAAATATTTTGCCAAAAAAATTCATTTGAAGAAGCAATTCGTTCTCGGCGTATGAGATACCATTAAAATGGTAGCAAACTACTTCAACATTAGGAATCAAAAACAACAGAAGATACGTTTAAAAGACCCATTTAAATAAAGAAGATCACGACTACAAATGTAAGCCAGCCCAAGCAGATCAATCAGCCGATCAAACAAACCGCCCAATGCGGATATCACAGCGCAACAATTTACCAATCAATCGAATTGCCCAGTGCAAATATCGCAGCGCAAATATCAACCAGTCAATCAAACTGCCCAATGATGAAACATTCCCCGCAAAATTTAACGAAAACAATGCACTCTCTCTCAACCCACTCGCTCACCTTCGGGGTTGACGAGGACACTGTGCATGCCGCCCGCGACGACCGTATGTATTGGATTGGCCACCATGAACAAGGGATACCGTTTCGCCAGCCTCAGGTGGAGGGACGACGCTGGAGCTCACCGTTATGGACAACATGCTGAAGGAGCTCTATAAGGAATGGAAAAAGACAAATCGGATTACATCGACTGTCTCTCATGCTCGCTAGGAAGATGCACAATTCTTAAAATTAATCAACACATAGCTATCCAGACCCTTGCAGAGAAGAAAGTTGCGTTCGACAATGAAGTTACACAAACTAAGGTATAAAACATGGCAGGCAAACCATAATTACGTCATGCAATGCAGTACTGGTATGCAAGTATACATGCAGAAGGGGAAATGCGACTGATCCATCGACTTAACTTTGCAAAAAACATACATTGGGCTGATAGTTTTATTGTAATAAAAAGGATTTGATTGCTAGAGTGCTTGCCGTGTCATAAATTCGAAAAACAGCTTTGTAAAGTACATTATTGTTACAACAAAATTAATCAACCAAACAGTCCGGAAAACGATTCGTTCAGTTTACAATAGCATCTAGTATTACATATTTGCTTAATCTGCAAAGGAAGGAGATTCTTATCAGAATGAATGATTGGAGGGTAAAAGGAGAGACGCAGGGGGATTTTCCCCATAGTCCGACATCTCCGTGACTAATGCGGATTTTTAAAAGGAGAGCAGAACTGAAAGGAAGAAAAGAAACGTGCTGCGCGAGGCACAATAACAGAAGATCAAGGTTGCAGTGGCAGCAGGAGAACGATATATATAATATGTTGGTGTTTCGGAATCATAAGCTTTTCTTTAATGAATTTAAGGTTTTGTTTCTCAACGGTTGAAATTATTTCATTGTCGCAATTTCATAAATGACTTAGATTGTTAGAATCATTATAATCAGAACAGAATTATTAGGACTGTAAAAAATGTTGTAAAAAATTTGGTTGTATCATTTTTCTAGCTTTTTGCTAGACCGCTCTGCTAAGTCAATGAATGCATAACTCATTGGTAGGTCGTGAATGGCTCCTGAACTTTTTTAATGGCTGATTAGTATTGACTGGTGATATGAAAGTCGAACTGGATTTCGACTGATTGAATCCTTACAAAATATTTGGTTTGAGTGGACCTGTAACATGTAAGACCAATCCGATTACTTTCCAGTGATGTTTCAATGCACCCGCGGATTATTCGTGAGTATCATCATGCAAAGTAACAGTGTCTTTATCCTGATTTTTTCGCTGGATAAGACCAGTGTCGCCAACGGAGCATCAAAGTTGTCAGTAAGGTTTAGACGTTCATTTAATTGTTACGAATACAGTAATTGTAATTAATCAGTGAAACGGTTGTGTTACATCTACACAGAAACGTTTGCGTCTGCGCATCTATCTGAGTGGCCACATGAATATGATATATATTAAATTTCCATTTCAACGGAGGCTAATATTAGTGTAATGGACTAGTTGTTAATAGTTTGTCCGTTGGATACATGTAAACAAAACCAGCGCAATAAAAATGTTGCTGTAGTGCCGCGTGGAAGTGGTGGGACCAGCGTTCGTTCTGAGTGATCTTCCCTAGCATGAAACGAACGCCGCTCCTACCATTTCCACGCGGCACTACAGTATTGTACAAGACAAAATCAAAACCCCATCGAGTCATGTTGGGGACAAAAAAAGAAAAGATCTGAGTCGGTAGTCCCGGGTCAAAATGACGCAACAAAAATTTTTCACGTTTCCAATATTAAAAGAAACGCTTTGCTTTTAGCATAAGCGTTGCCCCCGAACCTTTAGAAGGTTAGGGGGAACCACTAATATGTACAGTGTTTGTCCGACCATAAATCTCAAAAAAACATTTTAGTTTTAGTTAATTCATTGAAATATAATTCAATAAATTTAAAGTTGTAAAAATTAACGTGTTACAATCAATAACGAAGAAATGGCATCGATTGCTTGATTGGCAATAGGCAGCAGGCACACACCAACGCGCTCCTTTTTTGTTCGTCTTTATATCCTGTTCATGCGACATGATAAAAAATTAATAAAGGGCATTTTCCATACCTCGATCTCAAATTTATGATCATCGTCATGCGATGCCATGGGTTGAATGAACGACGAATAAGAGAAACTACAGTGCGGTAAAGCATATATACCGTAGAGTCTCGACCACTTGGTGCCAGTTTTTAATGATCTTCGTATATAACGACTGCAGGGTAGCAGAGAGTGTGCAGGCATATTATACGGGTGGGTCTAAAAATTGGACCAAATGGTCGAGACTCTACAGTATACCAGGCAAACGCTATAGGTTGAATC